>DWPF01000542.1:0-10838 GCA_018251575.1 Cecropterus bathyllus | reverse complement strand
TATTAACATATCCATCATAGTTCGACTTAGAACACCACTCTGCCACACCTATTTCTAAATGTTTGTGAGTTTTAGTTTGAACCAGGACACACTTGTATTACGCGTTCCAACTTCATACTCAAGGGTAGCGACTCATCAGTGAACCACAGATAACAAATCTTGTTGTTGATTCGATCTATAGGCGATATGACCCTTAGATTGACTGCTGTTGATAGATCGTTTGCTGCTTTGATTTTTTATATTATTGGAGTAATATAAAAAATAACTAATGGTTTAAAGCAGGCGAAGGAAAAGACTTTCAAATATCTGTGAGGTAATTATGAGCGATACAATTAGTTAAGATAAACAGGACATATTGTACCTCATAATAATTCATAAATTCTCGACAAAATAAGTGAATATACCATAAATTTTTATCGCATGCTCGGGCTTTCTGTTCCCGCTCACGTTTCGTCAATTTTAATGGATAATGCTGACAAAAATTAAGATTATAATTTTTTGGCATTTAGGACAAAACCGAATACCGAACACCGTTCTGTGGATAGCGTTTTTTTTTAACTGACACTGTATAATGAGAACGATACCGATTTAGAGGTTCTAAAATTCATATGATACATTTTGCCTGATATATCATTAATTACTATATTTTTTACATCCTGTCATTCGATTGATTGCTTCGTCTACATGATACACATTTCTTTTAAATACAAATTGTTCAGAAAAAATACACAGCTAATTTGATACAGATGTAGTATTAGAAGTAAATATATTCTATGTTATAAACATGCATTCATGGGTGAAAATATTTTCATTAAAATTAATCATTATTTTAATTTCCATTTAATACTTCTATTACACTATTTTTGAATAACAAAATATGACTACACAAACAAAAAAATGCCAGTTTCTTTTTTATATAAAAATAAATATATTGCAAAACATTCAAGTGCACTAATCAAAAGTGCTTTAACATTTTTATATTTATTACTAGATGTATTTGTTAAGTCTTACTTTTACAATTTATATTGATTATTATTATTAAATAGATAAAGATGAATGCATGGTCATATTTGAAGCACTGAAACCTGTGTTTTTTGGACTTAAAACACCGAATATGTGGTTAAATTTGACACGTCTTTTATTAAAACTATCTAGTCAAAATATTTTCGCTTCATTTCAGCTCAAGTCATGAATAAAAAACCTAACACTAAAAAAATTGTAAGTGAACACCAAAATACTAATCTTCTATATGACTTATTATAATGGCCCACGGTGATTTTAGAACCTAACATAGGTCCTAAAAACGACAAATATTTTTCACGGTTATATAAGTGCTCCAACTTCGAAATAAACATTACGATATTACAGATTCCAATTTTACTGAGTATTTCGAAGGTGGTACTATCCACTTACATATGAGTAGACACCATTTTATTCATCGGCCGTAAAATTAAACTTCTCTTCAAACGTCAATCGTTCTGCACTTTTGCGTTGACAATAAACTTTAGAAACGAATAATGTGTCTGATCTTATAAGGCGCCTTATAAGCTCAGACACATATATTTGTGAAATTTCTCTGTGAATTTTAGCGAAATACGTCATAATGTGTTCAAAGAACGCTTGCACCGCCAAGCGAATGTTTCATGGCCAAGAGGAGTCCTATGAAGTAAAGAAATCTGCGATCGATTTCAGGTAGAACCTTTTCTATATAAAGTTGGGTACAGATATCCAAGGGTAGCAGTAACCACTTACCATCACGTGGACATGCTCGCTTGCCACTTCAATCTTATAAATAAAACACCGTGGGTCATTATACATCAGAAGAAGATTAAATTCAACGAGTCATCGGAGATTTAGCTTCTGTTTGACTGCGGTTTGAGTATTTGATACAAATAGTCCGCAATGTACCATTCAAGCTATATCCCCAACGAACCCGTCTCCTATCCTATCTAACTAGATTCAAAATCCGAAACTAACATTATGTCCTACGTTTTTAGTCGCTAGCGCCGATCTCGGTGAATTTGGTCCGGTCACTCGAAGCCAGTTTGAAACCTGTAAGAAAAATATATTAATCAAAATTTGTTTTTTTTTTTTTTATTTATTATTATTTATTTAAGATAATTACAAGAATCTGCGAATAACTTCTTTCTTGTTATAACTACCATTTATGAAGTGATACTTCTTTACAAACGTTGATTTAAAACTCGATGAAACGAAAATAAATTACATAATATAAAAAAATCAATAATATAAAAAAATGTTTGCGTACAAAGTACACACGTGAGAAGTGAAACTTCTTGGCAAACTAATTTTTAAATCTCGTTTATATTTATAGTAATGTAAAGCATTATATTCCAGAGTGTATATTAATTTCGGTAGAAAGCAACCGTAAGTATATTTGTGTCCCACTCGCACTTAGTTGTACACGTTCAGAGCGAGAGAGACGCAGAATCTCTTTGAAAGAATCGTTCACCACCTCCATAGTTATATTGCCCTAGTACATTTGCAATGGATATTTAGGATTTTATTTTATTTTATTTTTATTTTTATTTTATAAACTTTTCGGGAAACTAACAGCTAGGTTCTTAAATAACAATTGAATAGGTAACAATGGCCAATTACAAGTTTCCACTTATAGGTAATCTTAAGGTAAAGTTATGTAAAACACAGACCGTGCATATAGAAAAACTCTCGTCTAAAAAAGAAAAAACAAATAGGTATATAACACTTAAATTTAGAATTTAGATGCTAGTTTTTAAGAAAAAATCAGCAGCAAGTACGCGTTTAAGCTTATTGCTACGTGTATTAAACAAATCTAGGTTGTGTTGCACTGAGGCTTCGTTGAAACTTTGACCTGCTCGCATCAAGAAACAATTTTGTGTATATTTAGTTTTAGCTACAGGAATATGCAATGAGAAGGGTCTTCTAGATGATACATATGGAATGCGCAAGCCAATACGCTCCAGAAGTTCAGGACAATCCACAAGCCCATTCGCTATGTTAAGTAAATAAGCGAGGTCAGCTATACGCCTTCTTTCCTGCAAAGGTAATATATGGAATTTTTGACAACGCCTAATGTAATTTGGAATATAACATTTGCTTCTAAATTGTAGGTAACGGAGGAATCTTCCTTGAAGACGCTCAATGCGCATAGTGTATGTTTCGTAGGTTGGGTTCCAGACTTGCGACGCATATTCTAAATGACTTCTTACAAAACTACAGTATAGAATTTTAAATGTTTTTATTGAGGAGAAGTCTGATGACATACGCAACATGAAACTTAAAGATTTAAAGGCTTTTTTTATAATACTGTTGATGTGATCTTTGAATGTTAGTTTTGAATCGAAAATTACTCCCAAATCCCTAATTGAATGTACTCTAGTTAGATTCAAATTTCTTAATTTATAATCAAAAATAAATGGATTTGGTTTACGCGTATAGGTACATACATAGCACTTAGATACGTTTAAATTTAACTTATTGTTATCACAGTACGTCTCAAATCTATGAAGATCTTCCTGAAGATGTAATGTGGATTCAAAGGAGTTTACTGGGTACATAATTTTCATGTCATCAGCATATAAAAGAATTTTAGAGTGGATGAAACATGAGGAAATGTCATTCACGAAAATATTAAATAATAAAGGTCCCAATATTGAGCCTTGGGGTACGCCGGATGAAATATGCATAGCTCTAGAAGTAAAGCCCTTTAGCGCCACAGTCTGGGATCTATTTTGTATATAAGACGTAAACCATCTATAAAGATTTCCTCTTATACCTACGAGTTGTATTTTTTTTAGTAATTGTAAATGATCAATTCTGTCGAAACACTTGCTGTAGTCAGTATAAATGACGTCAACTTGCCCGGCCTCCGCCATATTATTAGATATATAGTCAGCACACAACACTAAGTTTGACGTCGTAGATCTACCCTTCAAAAACCCGTGTTGTTCTAAACAAAAAGTGTGTTTGAGGCAAGCGTATACTTGTCTATAGACGATCCGCTCCAGAACCTTAGCAAAAAGGCATAATTTAGAGATAGGTCGATAATTCTCTACTATGTTCTTTGGTCCTTTTTTATGAATGGGTGTGATGTACGCCGATTTCCATACCTTTGGGACCTCGCCTTCAGACAAGGAGCGCATGAATAACAACGATAATGGGAGCGTGAGACTCTTTGCACACTTAACAATAAATACTGCTGGGATGTTGTCGGGTCCAGCTGATTTATTGACATCGAGTGACTGTAATAGCTTAAATACTTCTGTTTGTACAACTTCTATGTCACCTATGTCAGCTGGTGCAGACGTGTTCTCAAAACTGTTCATTGAATAATCTGTATATGTATCCGTTAAAAAGGTGGAGTGAAAGTATTTGCTAAACATGTGACATATTTCCTCTCCTTTTTCTGAATAGTTATTTCCATAAATTAGAATTGAAGGGTAAGTATTATGTTGGTTTTTTGATTTAATATAAGTCCAGAACGCTTTAGGATTTTTAGAAATACTGTCTTCTATGATAGCAATGTAATGGTTAAACATTTCTTTTTCCAATAATTTGGCGCGGTCCCTGAGTGTAATAAAAGACTGGTAGTCCGAGTGGTTACCATATGTTTTATACTTACTGTGAAACTTAAATTTTTCTTTTAAAATTTTTATTAATGAATTTTTAAACCAGGGTGGGTATTTGTCTGAAAGAGTAATCGTTTTAGTGGGGATATATGAGTTACGTAGTTCATTTAATATTTCATAAAAATACGTTATTGCAGTTTCCAATGGTTTTTGGGATAATTCTTGTCGCCAGTCAATTTCATCAATTTTGGAAATAATCGAGTCATAATCACCCAAGTTATACAAATATTTAGTATATGGACGGGGACGTAGTTTATGTAATTGTACGAATTCAGCAGACACGCAGAGAGCCGGATGGTGATTGTCTTCTGGCAGCAATTTATCGTAACACCGGGCTATTGTTAACTCACTATTGCAAAATATTAAATCTAAGATTCTGTTATTAGTATTGTTAATATAATTATATTGTGACAAGTTGCATAAATTGATAGAATCAAAGAAATCTATTTGATTAGAGCCTTGGATATTGCTGGCTGCAAGATGAGACGCCTCGTCTAATTGTGTCCATGTTATATTTGGCATATTAAAGTCACCTAACAATATAAATTTATCACACTGATTACTTAGAACGATATCGGCAAGCTGATCCGAAAAAGTCTTTAGTTGTGTCGTTAAAGAGGCTGTCCCTTGACTACATATATAAACTGTACATAAGTGTAATTTATACCTTATGCATGGTTTCCGACATTGCAGAGTCAACGTTACCCACACATCCTCAGCGTTCGAACACCAGTCAGGTCGGGATTCCGCAGCTAATTCCTTGCGCACAGCAATTAACACTCCACCACCCATAGATTGCTTAGTTTTTTCATAATCCCGGTCTCGTCTCCACACTATATATCTATCGTCGAATAATTCGCTATCCCTGATATCATTTAACAACCAAGTTTCCGTGAGGCATATAATGTCATACGAACTACTGCAAATATTTCGATAGAACAACGATGTCTTTGTCCGCAAACCACGGACGTTCTGATAATAAATATTAATCATTTATAAAACAGAAATGTAGGCAAAGCTTAGGCGTAATAGCGTATAGAGGATAAAATATGATAAAATTCCATATGCATAAACAACCAAAGCAAACGTAAACCGTAAAATAATTGTGTCGGAAAGATAAGTAAAAAATAGGGTAATAATTAACAAAACAAGAGAACGCGGCACTTAACAGAATAAGGCGTATGGCCGTGCGAGTGCGAGTAAGACAATATAATTGCTCAGGCGATAGGAGTGAGGCGACGCGCACGCGCATTGTGTCGTAGCGATAAGCGAATGCGAGCAAGCCAATGTTTCTCAAACCCTCAGTATTGCTGCTTTGCACAAAATATAAGTGCGACAAGATAAACAATAACAGTAACAGTGCATATTTAAGAATTATGTTAACTTTTTTAAGTCTAGCTCGGATTTTATTGTCAGGGCAGGTGTTGTTGGGGTTTTCCGCACAAAAATTTTGCACCCTTTGACCCATACGAAGGCAAATCCTCGCTCCCTTGCTAGGTTTTTTGCCTTATTAAGCAGTATCTTATTCTCCAGCGTCAGATGATCATTGATGAAGATCTTCGTATCTCCTTTTAGGCCAAGGTCTGCAGGGACAATATTGAATTTTTTTGCTGCTGCGACGAAGTCTTCCTTTATATATCTGTTATGCACCGAAATGATGATTGTTTTATTAAGTTTGTCGTTTCGCATAGGTATCCTCGATATATTATTTATTTGCTCCTTAGGGATAGACAAACCAATGTGATGACACAGCTTCCCCACGATTTCGAAAAGGTTCTCCGACGGGGTAACTGGAACTCCCTTGACTTCAATGTTGTTCATTCGTGATCGTTGCTCAGATTCCCGAACGCGGTTTTCAAGGTCCTCAAAACGTTTTTGCAGTAGGTGTAAATCATCCTTTGTTTTGAGCAGGCCCTGGACTTCTTGGTTTACCTCCGAAATTCTAGTACTCAAGGTTTCCATGGAGTTGTGGACAAAGTCTACTGAAGCCTTTACGGAAGCAATGTCATCTTGTATAGCTTTCACACTTGCTGCTAACGTCGGAAGCGAAGCCATCTGTGAGGTCATCAGTTTGAGTTCCATAGCGATGGATTCCATATCAGCTGGTTTGGGAGATTTTAATTTAGGGCCGGTGGCAGCTGGATGGACTGGGTTAGCCACTGAGGTACCTTTGCAGGATGTGCACTTCCACGTTTGTCGACGGTCCCCCAGTTTACGGTATCCTACTTCTGTTATACCAGCGCAGGGGAAGTCATAACGACACTCACATACGGAACATTGCACTCTATCTCTGAATTCGGCATCACAACTTGCACATTGGAACATGACTAATAGCGTGGCAAAAGTAGACGAAGGTAGAAAAGTTTGAGAGTCACTAGACTAGTATTAGCGCACGAGCGAGTCGAGCGTACTGTAATATAATAATAATAACGTAATATTTCCAATATTTTGTCCAAATCGTACAATCAATTCGTAAAACTTTTGAAAATAAAATGTTGTTACTTTCTATTATGAAATACTATTAACAATTTATTTATTATATTTGTTATTTTTATTAATTAATTATTTATAGTTATAAATGTTTTATTTCGTAGAATCTAATAAATACAGTTCAAATTTAATTTTAATAGGAATATTTATGCTGAGCTGCTTATTTTAGAAATATAATTTGTAAAAAGTCAATGTAACCTCCTACAGTGCGCGTAAACCTCACCGTTGTAGGAGCATTTTAGCTTACTTTTCGAATAATCGTAAATTCTACGTAGAAACTGGCCCTTTTGAATATTATAATAATATCGTACAAAGTTTCTTATGAGATTAGAATTTTTCATCGACCTGCTTTCAGTAGAACTCCTTAAGATTGCATATCAGTCATGTGAATTTTAATTTTGTCGTATTTTTTTACTTTAGATTTTATATCATAAAGTCATTACCTACCAAATGCTCAGAACCAGAAAAATATTTACAATAAAGAAATAAGTAGAATGATTCGTGTTTTGAGATGTGTCATTATATCTACATAATATATTGATGTATTTTATAAAATGGAAATATCAAACGAGCATTAAGTCCACCTGATGGAGCTACTTCAAACTCCCGCCCATGGACATCTGTTATAAACCTCAGATAAAATCAGAGTCTTACCTGAGGTTGGCCGCAGACGCGTTGCTACGCCTGAGGACTAAGTTGGAACGCCTCGGATAACTTTGTCGTCCTTACCACAACCTTTAGACAAGAACATATCAATGCAATAACTGCTGTTATGAGGCAGAAATAGGTATGGCGTTGGTGCTTCTGAAGTCGAACCACAAAGAGTTCTATCACCTTCAGCTGCCCGTTCCCATATCTTTCAAACTAGGAAACAACAATGCTTAGCATTTCTGTTTTTAGATCGAAATAGGTGTGGCTGTAGTGCCAAAAAAGGGTTTTCCTACCTATGTTTACATTCATAAAATTAATGAAAATCGTGACGCTTAAACATGTTATACGGATTCTGTACACGCTTCTCAATCTGAAATCGTAAATCCCAAAGTTTTTGAACAAACAAGGATCATCAAATAGTTTAGTACTATTACTTACCTTTAAGTTCTTTTATGGGTAATGAAAGGTTCGCAAAGTTTCGAGAATCGTGATTACATTAGTGTGGATTTTATGGGATGTAAGTTTTAAGGAATGGACACACCGTGAAATGATAGACTAATTTATATCCTTTTGTACCTGATTGCATCAGAAGAATTTCTTTGGCACGCACTACAGCCCAAATGGTTTGACGGATTATGACAAATGACATATCACTTGAATCATTTCAAGTTGCAGAATGACATAGGCTGTATACTTTTTAAAAATGGCACCTGTAAATAAAAAAAGAAGGGTACAGGAACAACTATGATATTATCACAACAATATGGTTATCAAGTGAAAACTAGTAAATAGACAGAATATTTTTATTTGACGACCACCGTGTAATCACTAGTTTTTTTTAAACCCTATTGGTTCAAAAAAACTAGTGATTGTAAAAATACATCTAATTAAATGAAAAAAATTACAAATAACTTTCTTCACTGACTGTTCTCGGCTACTACGCGAGTGAGTAGGAAACCCAACATGCGTGGTCGTGGTGGTCTTCCAAGAACGCTGATGCACGATGTTGTTACGCAAATATGCCCCGACCGTGGGACCGATACGGTATGTAGTATGGGTATGCAGTATGTAGGGCCACGTAACATGCTTTTAAGTTTTTTTAGACGAAAAATAATAATAAGCGTTAAATTAATCATCGTTATAAAAACAAAATTCTTTTTTATGCAGTCGAGTTTTTTGTTCTTAATATTTTTAGGTATTTTAGTTGTTATATAAAGTACTTAATGTAAGCAAACGATCACTGTCAATTATGCAATAAAAAATAAAATAATCAAAGAAAATAAAGCTGTTTATAAGGCGCTCCTTACTCATTTCCTAAACACGATGACGTCATCTATATTTTTTACACTCCAAGATTACTCTTACCCTTTCCGAAACGAGCGGTCCAGAAAAATTACGTCTGAAAAACGAGTCGCTGCGAAATTACTTCGTAAACAAGTTGGCCCTGATTTATGTACGAAGTTTCAGATAAATAATTTTTAGGAGCAAAAGTTGCTCTGCAGGTGTCCCTTAATATATTTTTATGAAACACCTCGGCTTGAGTAATACAATTATGTTAATTCTTGCCGGTTTCCTGTCGAGTTGAGAGCGCCGGTTTGTGAGCGATGCGATTTTTAAAATGGAAGTGGCAAAGTTCTTTCATCTGATTAAGTAATTGACAATCTTGGGTTTTTTGCCCAATACAAATTAGTCCTTTCATATTGTTGTGATTATTATATGATAAACAAGTATGTAGTCCACTTGTCATCAACATCTGTAATCAAAAAGGCTCTCGGAGATGGCCAGACACAATGTTACGCCTGAAGACTAAGTTGAAAATCGTAAGTGTCTACGTCTCGCATCTTATAAACCCTAAACATAGGTGCGTTTCACGCTGCTGTTATAAGTTTGAAATGTGCACGACGTTAGTTCCACGTCAGTTAATCCAATGGAGGGACTCACTTTCACCGTTTTCTCATATCTTTTACTAAAAATTTGCTAAGTTTTTAGAAAAATTAACGTCTATGTCGACCCTTCTGGTACAACGGTCACTATGCTACTTTAATAGGTAAAGTGCATCAGGGTCAATCCTCGATCCATTATTTACAGTTCGGGATCTGACTGTACTCTTCTCTGTGAAATCTTGATGTGGAGCTATAAGCAGGCATGGTGGCAGAACCATTGCAGATCGATCGGGGAGATACCACCGCCACACCTATTTCTAGCGTGAAGCAGTTATTGCGTTTCATTGGAAGAGTCTGCAGGGTCTTTTAGCAACGTATCTGTGCTCGATTTTACATAGAGGGTTCTATCGTTCTATTTGAAAATGCTCACAGATGTCTATGGGCGGCAGAAACCACTTATCAACAGGTGGACTGCATGCTCGTTTGCTATTTCAATCAGTTAAAAATCATTTACTTCACTCATGTTCCTTGATTCTATAATACCATTGTTGCAGAACACTGAATAGAAACAGTCACTAAGCGACTTCAGTCTATGGTCTTATAGAAATCCCTTGAGGGCTCCTTCAATCTTATCAACTTAGCCAGAGGCAAGCATTGTTCAACTGTTTGGACTATCGGAGCTATTGTTTGTAGCTTTGTATTAACGGGGGCCTCAAATTAGCTTTCAAATATACGAGTATAGACACAAAATACACGTCTATATATACGATTATTTATGTATAAGCCTAGTTGTTTTGATCATGCGTATGTGTGTATAATAATGTTTTTTTTCAGACTGAAGTGGCAAACGAGCATGCAGTTAACTTGATTTTATGTGGTAACTACCATGGACATTTGTAAGCAACTTCATATAGAAAAGCGATTTTATCTTAAGTCGATCACAAGCGCGTTGCTCCTCACGAGTACAAAATTGGTCGCTTATAAGTGAGTTGCCCAAGAATGGCTTCACACTAGAAATAGGTGTAGCGGTGCTACCTTCCAGGTTGAACTATACTGTTTCTACCACCTGGCAAATTTTAACAAAACCAAGCCTGATCGTATACTTTTACGCTCGTTTCGTCGTCTATTATCAGTGTGATTTTTTTATTTCTAGGCGTCAGTGACTACTTAATATCTGATAATG
>DWPF01000541.1:0-10843 GCA_018251575.1 Cecropterus bathyllus | reverse complement strand
CGGATAAGTAGGTATTCCTCCCTTACCTTTCAACCTGAGTGGTGTTGTCCTTTGATATTGTTTATATTAATTGTTTTTTTTTCTTTTCTTTTTTAATAAGTATTTTAACGTAATCGTAATTGAATGGTTCACAGTTCACAGTGCTTCTAAGATAAATAAATCGGAACCCTTAAACCTTCTTTACTTTGCTAAAGAACTTATAGAAAGAATAGAAAAGAAACGGTGGTTCCACCGAAACTCGTAGGTACAGCGAATACTATACCGGTCCAACATGTTTTCGTTCCGTGTTCGATTCCTGGTCAGGCAAATCGATAGGCAAGTGACTAAAGACCTTTAAAATCTGTAGTAGATCTAGATGTTTGTGAAAGTGCACAAACATCTAGATCATCTCATCTCATCTCATCATCTCATCTTAGTGTCTTCGCATGTGTCTATAGCATCCACGACCCATGGTATTCTATTGGACAAATATTCTCTTGCAAAAAAATATTATGATATTTTTTACATTTGAACAATATTCTACGGTAATGTAGATTGTAGTTTACACCTGTTAATCTAATATTTACAGTTTACAGAACAAGCTTCGGATACTCATGACTTACCTTTTTTAGACATACGATATTACCAGTGACTTTACCGAGAACTAAACAGGAAAAACGTTTGATTCAACATTTCAGCTTACTCTGAACTTAATTAAGGGTATCCGGTACAAGAATGTTTCGGGGAAACCTTAAATCTATGATTTTTAATTTGTAAAGTAACATCTAATAATGCTGTAAATAATAAATTTAATTGATTGGAATAATAGATTTCATTATTTTTTAATTGATTAAATTTATTAATAATAATAATAATAATCAAATATATTTATTAAATTAATAGGAAGGAATAGATGTTCTATTTTAGGAAAAACTTATTAAGTCAATCAATGCGCATTGTTATATCGTGGTGGAGTATAGGTACTTAAAGTTTTCCAATAACGAGGAAAAGCTGTTCAGGAGTAGGACATGAAAAAAATTGTGATTAGCTAAATTGTTTCATACTTTAAGTATTCGCTAGGTTGAAAATATCAAGGTCTAAACTTAAAATACAAAATCAAAATATGAATTTTAGGTTTAAGACACTCACACGGTTCATTTAGAAAGTAGTATCAAAAGTTTTAAATTTATCACCTAACACTAAACTAATGTGTGGGTAGCCAAAAAGTAAGAGTTCTTATGAGTTGTAAAATGATTTAAACTTTTAAATCAAACTGTCAATTCAATATAATAGTTACATTTTTTATGCTCAATGGCTTGGATATATTTAATTAATTTTAATTAAATCTAGTTACATGTTTTCACAGAAAAAAACAAATCCGAAAATTCTAAAACGAAACCAGTTCCGCTATGCCTAGAATGCCTTAGTAGAGTTGTTAAACACTTTTCGCCTAGTATTTCAGTCTAGATTTTAAATTTAAAACCTAAGTCGTTGTTCCTACAATTACCAGGAGAGCATAATGGCTCGGCGCTCGTAAGCACTAGACTCGGTCTAGCTCGCTACATATAGGTATTTTAATGTAGGACTCATCAAGTCTACACACTCGTACCTATTAGGTACTAAACTTTCTTTAAGCAGTCATTTAGATGTTTGCTCCCACGATATTCATTTCAGTACTATTTAACCGTCTAGCTGTTTGACTAAACTAGCCTATTTGAATCAGCTCAACATAAACGGTTTCGATTACGTCATTACCGACTTCGTGAAGCATTGTTTTACGACAGTACGCCCCAATTTCGCTGAATGACGATCCAAGTGCTACTGGATTATGTCGAAACGGGAACGTTTACGTAATTAGCACTATTTTGATTTCCGCAAATAGTGTACCTGTATATCGCATCTTTGCAAGATTAACTGTACACAAAAACGCTAATTTTACAGGAGAGTACGGCGTACCTTTTGAAGGTTTCCCCCCTTCAAAAAAAGGGGAGAAGTTCAAGTCACCAAAAAATAAATAAAAAAAAAGGTAAATTAAACAATGCTTTTTGTTTTTATTTTTTAATGAATTAAGTTAAAATAACAAAAAATAAATGGCCGCTAACCGCAATGGGGTTAGGGTACCAAGTTTTCAATTCTAAAATAATGTAATAAGGATAAAACTATATTCTTAACTTAAAACTAATTAATATTTAATTGTGCGATTAATCATGCAAAGCAACGATAATTATGTTGATATATTATAGCAATGGGAGACAGGGTACTGAACTGTTTTGTCTATTTGAAACAGTTTTTTAATTAAAATCAGGACAGGACATATATATAATATATTTCTTAGAAATTATCTTTTGCATAATAATCAGTAGGGATACTAGTATCGTCTATATAGATACTAACGTATAACGTTATACTAGTAACGTTATACTAGTATCCCCATTGAAAAAAATGTTCGTAATGTGCAGTCTGGAAGTAAGAAAGAAATAAAAATTACCAAACGAGACCGCGGAACAAAAAATAAACAAACAGACAAACGAAATTTCAAAGAAATCCGTGCGCAATCCTAACGCTACTGTTTGCAAAAACAACAATGATGCCGCCGGTCGAAAACAATGCTTTATCCCGATGACACAGATTCAAAAGTGTATTGATTATGAAACAGGCTTTTCTGTTCTTATCTACCAGCCGTTTAATTATACGAGCAAAACCGGCAATGAATTTATGCATGAACTAGCAGGGAATTTCTACTGGAAAAGACGGGACGCGGGATAAAAGGAACAATAGTCTTAGTTTTAATCCCGCCTCGTCTTTTTTCTTGTCCCTCAGGATCCAGTTCGCGTGCAGCATCTTAGCCCTCCCCGCCCCCCTTTTCACCGGTCGACATGAATGACGTGCGCACCAGTTAGCGCGCTTTTTGGTTGCCCTCCAGTTTTTATAACTTATTTTATTTTGCAACTCTGCACCGGCGATATCACGCGATTATTTTTCAATCTCTTAGTATTCCTGTATTGAGTTTAAAATTTACAATTTTTAATCGTGGATGAAATACAGACATTTAACCTTTAAAGAAACATGAAAGAAACCACTTATAACCAAATTAAAATTGACAAAACATTCGAATTTTAATTATTTATATAAATTCACTTTGTTGCTTAAAATGTAATATAAGAGGGTCTAGACAAACTTCGTATTTATTCATGTCGTAGAATTATGCACCGATAATGATTATGTATCTACTTAAAACGACCGTAAATATTTCAATAAAAATCAAACATAAATCGCGTGAACAAAAAAAAACGAATCATGTTTTTTAACTCTTTAAGTATGATCATTATTAATTCGTCTTAAAGTTTATGACTTAAAATTAAGATATCAATCGCCTTATATTTTTATCGCTGCAATTATTTCATGACATGACACGATAATACTACGTGGAATTGCTATAAGCTTTGAGTAATAAGCCTATCTAAGATATTAAATTTATTCATCATTCTAAGATATATCTTTAATGATAATTTAATTTATTATCCACTACATGTATCCCGCGGTCTCACCAAAATAATGTAAAATAACTTTAATAATTGTAATAATTTTGTCTGGAGTCAATAGATTTTAATGAAATAAAGAATTATTGATATAAAGAATTATATTACACGATATTGACTGTCATTTTTTTTAATAAATTCAGTAGTAACAAACAACTAATATCCACTAAATAAATACTAAAAGTCATATGAATTTATTTTAGTATTTTTATTGTATAATATTGTATCATTTATAGTAACTATTTATTTTTATAATGTACGATATACAGACACGCGAAACTTTTTATTAGTTATTTAATTAGTGGTGTGTGGATCATATTTATTATTTTAACATAGTTATTGTAAAAAATAGAACCCCGCAATGATGTATGCTATATATTAATTTTCGTAACAATTTTAACGAACATTTGACACTTCCTATATCCAAAAATAATTGTCATGTATACGTGGAAAATTAGGTATTTCTTTTGTTTCCATTCACTTTAGACGTGCAAGGTCAAGAATAACGTCAAAAACAATATGGTTTAAGACTAAACTAAATAATGGACGACATTTTTATCAATTTTTACAGGGTGTTCGGTTAGCATATTTATGTTTTTATAAAGAGTCGTTATTCCGGACTAACTTTTCCTGGAAATTAAGCTGAAATGCTTAGAAAAGTTGAATCTGTCTTACCGCGATTTACGAACCAGAAAACAGCAGCGCTACATTGATGTAAGGCAGAAATAGGTCTAGCAGTGATGCTTCTGGAGTCGAATGTCAAAGAGTTTTACCACTTTTTGCTAGTTTTTACGTGAATATGATCAATCATCTCTTTGAATACGTTCATCATTTGTTTTTGATGACTTTAAAAATTTTATCAATTAAAACTAGACTGTACCTAAACAATGTGATACCTATAGTGTCAGATCAGGATTTCCGTTAGGAGAGGCGTAACTCAGCCGGGCCTAGGGCTTATCAAAGATTTTTAAAAACAATGTAACAAGGAGTCGTAAAGAATTATATTCGTATATTTTGGTATATTTTGGTAAGTAGGTATCATCTTTGCCAAATATTCACCAGTAATGTGATATCTTTTATTTATACGATTAAAGTTGCAAACGAACATGAAGTGATGGTAAGTGGTCACTGCCGCCTATGGATATCTGTAACTTTACACAGAACTGGGTTTTATCTGAAGTTAATCACAGATGCGTTGCTTCTTCTGAGCACTAGGTCCTCTCATAAAGTGAGCTGACAACCACACCCTTCCACCGTAATTCAAGAACTGCTTCACGCTAGAAGGTGTGGCGGTGATGCCTCTTTCTACCTTCTACCACCTTGCAAACTTAGGTTCTAAGATACTATAGGATATAGAAAATACTATTTTCTAACTCCCCTGCTCTTGTAAACATTTTAATCTCGGCTCTTACATCATTAGAACGTATTGTAATGTTATTTTACGGCTCTGCCGACCGTAACTGAACAATACCTAATGGCTGACGCGATGCCTTTGTTAACTTAGTTCGAATCGACCACCCATTGTTCCATAATCTATCCAAATTTGATTCCAGTTCAAACGATGTTTAATACATTTCGTTTCGATTGATTCATATTTATACGTCGATAAGGTTTTTACTGCATTGTTTTTGATATAAAAAATCATACTTTAAAATCACCTATAGACATTAACTTTCTTATATTCCTCTCTCTCTTCTCTTCTCTACTCTTTAAAACTTCGTGCTCGATATATCGATTTGATATGAAAGAATTTTGCTCAATTATTTTAAAACACTTGGGCCGTTACAGGTATAATATTTTTTCGCGGGCGGGTAGTCGCGACGTACATACGCAAATTTAGTGTGCTCCTTATTTTCTTAATTTAAAATTATTAAAAGGGATAAATTTTACTTGCATATGCATTAGTTGCAAAGTTAACCCTACTGCACTCACTGCCTAATAATTTTCCTTCTAATTTACCCTTATCACTTGGTCTGGCATACCATCTCATATATCTATACAACATGGACATTCAACTGGCAAGCAATTTGGAAGAACTAGAAAAATTATTTTCGTCACGTATGGCTGATTACGAAGATAAACTGCAGAAGTTCTCAGCTGGTGTTACTACAACACACCCGGACATCAATACATTGTCTCGTGAGTTTTCCGAATTTAAATCTTTTGTTTGGCAGACATTAACAAATTTAAAGTCACAAATGGAACTCCTTGTACGTGGCTTGGACCGGCATGAAACTGCTATGCGGAGGAAAGTTCTATTATTCCATGGATTGCCTGAAAAGGAAAACGAAATTCTTCATGACACAATTTACAAAATAATATCCGACAAAATGAAGGTGACCAATATAAACATGGAGAATTTACATGTTTGTCACCGTTTGGGTTCCTTTCATGGCAAGAATAGACCAATTCTTGTCAGGTTCCTCGACATCCAGCATCGGCAGGCTGTTTGGGAGAGCAAAACAGCTCTAAAAGGCACCGGAATCACCATCTCAGAGTTTCTTACTCAAGTCCGTCATAAAACTTTCATGGCAGCACGGAAGCACTTTGGTGTTAAGAACTCTTGGACAGTTGAGGGTAAAATAATGGTGCTCCTTCCAAACAAATCCAGGCGGAAAATTGAAACCATGGTTGAACTTCAATTATTAGTTGCACAATATCCACTGGAGACCACTGATGCAGCGTGTGGGGAAAGTCAATCCACGCAATTGTCCCCTAAGAATCCCGCTTCAAAGGGCGTAACTGCTGTCCGGAAAACTCGACGCCGCTAGTTTTTAATTGTCTCGGATTTACATTGTTTACAATATAACCTTAGTATGACATCACTCTCGTAAATACATCATAAACCTTTTGTCTTTGGCCGCGTAATATTTTAATTTTATAAGTTCACTTGTCGGTATGTCTAAAATGATATTTATCACTAACTTGCTTTGTTTTCACTTTTAAATCAATAAATCGTTAGATGTAATTTAAGGATGATATTTGCTTGTTACAGCTGATGTGACACTTGATATATGTCGTTTGAGTTTGACAATGTCAAGAATAAATGACGTTCCGTTCTTAGTATGCTAATAATGTCAATTTACTAAAATTTTATACTTATCTTTTCTTTTTCTATTTTGTTATTATATTGTATTATTAAATCAAGTAATGTTAATGCTGTCTATTGCCAGAAATATTGTGTTGTGTTAAAATAATTATTGTAAATTTCTTCCAACATACCTGATGGTGAGTACTAAGGGTTTGTGCACAGGGAATTTTGGCTTTTTTATTATTACTATTATTTTAATATTATATTAAAATTTAGGAAATCTTATATATACCTATATATTTATTATGATAGATGATATTGATATAAATGATAGTTTTTTCTCATGCTCTTCATCAAACTGCAGCTTTGTTAGTGCGGGCAGTGACTCTTCTTCCACTTGTCTAACCCTGCATGATCAGATTTCTGCTACTTTCTCCAATTACTTATCCAATTTTAATATTGCTCATATAAATGCGCAAAGTGTTCCTGCACATTATTCAGATCTTCTGGCATCCTTTAGCAGTGCGCATCTGGACGCGTTACTAATTTCGGAGTCCTTTCTTAAACCCTCACTTCCATCCTCCCAGTTCGCGTTACCAGGATATATTCTAATTCGTAATGATAGAACAGGTAAAGGTTGTGGAGGTGTTTGCATTTATTTACGTGCTGATATAAAATATAAACTGGTCAGTGCTTCTCCTTCTCAGTACACTGAGTCAGCTGAATACCTGTTTCTTGAAGTTACTGTCCACACCTCTAAAGTGTTACTTGGTATATTGTACAGCCCAAATCTCAATATAGATTATTTTGGCACTTTAGATGACATTTTAAATGATGCATGCCCTATTTTCGATCACATTATTTTAATGGGAGATTTTAACACCTGTTTAATAAAGAATGATGGCCGGGCTCTCAAGTTACAATCTCTTTTAGCTTCGTATAATCTACATATTCTACCACTAAGTCCAACTCACCATTTTCCAAATTGTTCTCCATCACTCCTTGATCTCATGATCGTTTCATCACCTGGTAACGTTGATACACATGGGCAACTCACTTCTTCTTTTTCATATCACGATCTCGTGTATCTCTCTTATCGTATTCGTACTTCCAAGCGTAAGTCGCAATTTCTCACACTTCGTAGTTTTAAGGGCATAGACTTGGAGACATTGCGGAGAGATGCTGATGCTATTGACTGGACACAAATTATTAATAGCACCAGCATTGATGATAAAGTGCGTGAATTCAATCACCTAATACTTAAGTTGTATAACCGCCACGCACCTTTTAAGCGCGTTAAAATTAAACATGCTCCAGCTCCTTGGCTTACCTCTGCTATCAAAGAATGTATGG
Source organism: Cecropterus bathyllus (assembly GCA_018251575.1). Classification (NCBI taxonomy): domain Eukaryota; kingdom Metazoa; phylum Arthropoda; class Insecta; order Lepidoptera; family Hesperiidae; genus Cecropterus; species Cecropterus bathyllus. The sequence goes on along the minus strand of DWPF01000541.1, from coordinate 2,941 downwards.
GACTCAGAGATAAAGCCAAGAGGAAATATAAACGCTGTCCATCAGAGCGGAATCTTACAATTTTTAAGCAGTTACGGAATCGTTGCAACCGTCTGTGTAGAGATGCAAAGAGACGCTATTTCCACCACTCACTTGTCAACCGTAGCTCCGCTGAGGTTTGGAAATTTCTTAAATCCGTAGGGATATGCAAAAAGACATCTGTTGTTGGTAGTGATATGGATCCTAACCAATTAAATAAACATTTTTCCTTATCACCTTGCTGTTTGGATCCAATCACTAAAAATAACACGTTGATTGATTTATTAAATGCTCCAAAACCATCTTGTTCACCCTTTAACCTCACGGTAGTTACTGAAGAAGACGTTGAAAAATCGATTAATTCCATTACTTCGACCGCGGTTGGAAATGACAATTTGTGTTCAAAGATGATTTCATTGATCCTTAAAAATATACTTCCTATTGTTACTCACATATTGAATTTTTCTTTATCTTCCTGTACTTTTCCTTTAGCCTGGAAACAGGCAAACATTATCTCTTTGCCGAAACATGCGAATGCTGTTTCTGTATCGGATTTTCGTCCTATCTCTATCTTGCCATTTCTCTCTAAAGTACTTGAACACATTGTCCACAAGCAACTTTCTACTTTTCTAATTGCTAATTCTCTTCTAAGCCCTTTCCAGTCTGGTTTCCGACCCGGTCATAGCACAGTAACGGCACTGCTAAATGTCACAGATGATATCCGATGGGCGATTGAGAATAGGTCTCTAACTGTATTAGTCCTGTTAGACTTTAGCAGTGCCTTTACTTCCGTTGACTTCGACATCCTTACTGGAGTTCTCAGATCCATTAACGTCTCATCTTCTGCCGTCACATGGTTTAATTCCTATCTTCGCGGACGATCACAGCGAGTTCGCCAAGGAGAGTATTTCTCGGACTGGTGTGAGCTCGCTGCTGGTGTTCCTCAGGGTGGCGTTCTCTCTCCGTTGCTTTTTTCTATTTTTATTAATTCTGTTACAAAAATTATTTCATCACATTTCCATCTTTATGCAGATGATTTGCAGCTATACCGTCACTTTACTGTGCCGAACGCCTTTAGTGAGATTAACACTTTGAACAAGGATCTCTGCCGGATAAGTGATTGGGCTAAAGCGTTTGGAATTTTGGTAAATCCAAGTAAATCACAAGCAATTATTATTGGTAGCAAGTACCATCGTGATTTACTGGATCTCAGCAAATTGCCAAAATTAATTATAGGTAATACTCCTATTCCGTACTCCGATACAGTTAAAAACCTTGGCGTTGTCCTAGATTCCAACTTATCATGGAATACGTATGTGCGGGAAGTAAGTCGTAAGGTACACTTTACTTTCCATTCAATTAAATGTCTTCAAGGTTTCTTGCCCTTTAAAACTAAAATCTCTCTAACTCAAACTCTCATTCAGCCGATTTTAGATTACGCGGACGCGTGTTATTTGGATGCCACAGAGGAGTTATTAAATAAACTTGAGCGCTTGCAGAATCTTTGTATTAGATTTATTTTTGGTTTACGGAAATTTGATCGTATCTCTCAGTTTCGCAAGGATCTCAAGTGGCTCCCAATCCGTCTTCGCAGGAATACTCGAATCCTCTGTCTCCTTTACAATATCCTTAAAAATCCATCATCACCTTCATACCTAAAACATCGATTTTCCTACGCACGTCCTTCTCTGGCACCCTGCAGGTCCCACCTTAAATCCCTTCTAAATTATCCTCCCCATAGAACTTCTTGCTATTCCCACTCCTTCTCTGTTCACGCGGTTAGACTGTGGAACTCACTACCACCTAACATTCGTCTCTCTAGCACCATATCTATTTTTAAAAGAAGAGTCAAAGAGCATTTCTTGTCCCTTTCATAATTTATATTTTATTTGTATATTTATATTTATATATATATATGTGTATATATATATATATATCATATATATTTATTATGTATGTATTTAATTATATTTTACTTTGTATTAGTTAATTTATATTTTGTGCACGCTAGATTTGCTTCACATACACCTATTCCGATCTCAGGGCTGCTGGAAGAAATTTCATTTTGAAATAAGTAGCCCTTTGTACAATGTATTCTGAAACTTATGATTACTGTATTGTTACCGTGTACAAGAACCAATAAATAAATAAATAAAAATAAATAAATAATATTTTGTATGGTTAATGTTTTCGCGTTTAATGTGTTCACTGAACTTTTTTTACAAGAAACTAAATTAGGATTGTTGAGTAAGTCTATTGAAAATTCTATAAGTCTATAGAACGTTAATGTATTTAAAGAAATTACTTATGTTTTAAGCACACCTTTATTGGAATATATGGTTTTCTTTTACGTAAACGAACACGCAACCTACTTTATCAGGTAGCTAGAACCCTCATCAGGTAGATGTCACTAGAGGCATGATGTGGGCACTTACCATCATAAGCAGCCACTATGCATGGACGTATGTCATCAAAATAGAGGTGTGGAGTTTATAATTGGAATCGTACTCAAAATATTCACAGGTACGTTGCTACCCCTGATGACTAAGAGAGTACCTTGTGCTGGTAAATGCAAATCCATTTCCTTCAAACCAGATCACAGCAGCATTACTAAGCACAAAGAAGTGCAATAAAAACTAACATTTTCTACATTAATAACCCCCAACACTAGGATTGTTTTCTATGTCGTTGGTGTCATGGACATACATATAGATAAATACACAAACACCCACCTAAAACAAAAATGTAATTCAATCTGATGACTGTCTGGCTGGGAGTCGTACACGCACCCCAGCACCGGTATGGGAACTGCTCCGCCACGGGTCGTCAATCAAAGCATACAGTTTAAAAAATTGTGTGTGTACTTATGTACACGCGTTAGAAGTTATACTTCTTCGGCGTAACAAGATAACTTAATAATACT
>DWPF01000540.1:0-10844 GCA_018251575.1 Cecropterus bathyllus | reverse complement strand
GTGTCATACATTAATCCGTCAAACCGGAGGGGCTGTAGCGCGTGTCAATAAATGGTCATACAAACAAACATACATACATATATAAATACATACACACATTCATACATACGCTCGGAAAACATTACCCTCCTTCTGACGCAGTCGGGTAATAAAAAAACACGATCGAAGTATAAGCTATGACCTAAAATCACAAATATTTTTATAATTGTTGGTGTTAATAATTTCTTCGCGTTGGACTTATTACTCTAATTACTTAATCTCATTAACAGTGAGTGTTTTTATATTTCCCAATCAACAGAAAACCAAACAGTTCATTTGATAAACTTTGATAACAATTTTTATTTTAATTTATAGATAAACGGTCTCTGCAAAATTCTAATTGGGCACCGCGTCCTCCACTTGATATTAATTGGAGCCAGTCATCTCTGAGACGCAGAAAGTCATTGCAGGAAGAAAAAGATTATTCTGAGATTGACGGAAATCCACACGTATCGGATAAACAATGGAACTCAGCTAGCTACATAAAATTGTTGAGAGTGCCCCGCGATCACGATAGCAAACATCCACCACCGTCGGATCTTTATGATAGACCACCACCGCCACCACCGCATCACCATGGTGGACCCCCACCTCATGGTGATTTTCATGGATCTCCCCCTCACTATGGTTATGATAGACCTCCGTTACATGGCCATTTTGGCCCCCCGCCACCACCACCACCACATCCACCACCACGTCGACCACCACCTGATCAATATTATGAGCCTCAACACCACGGTAGACCACCACCTAATTTCGATTCCTACGCTAGACCACCCCTACCATCGCCACATCGTATGAATGATAGGCACCCACCACCTAATCACAATGACATATTACCGTTACAAGATAAAGAAATTTCACCTGAGCAAAATTCTCCAAATGACTATAAAGAACAGGACAAACACTTTGCGCCCCGTACGGGTGAAACAGGTCAATCTAGTCCTAAACAGATGAACTCCAGCGAGGAAGATCTAATCCACCTTATTGAATCTATATTTAACAATCAAAATGTTCCTTCAGCTGCCTCTCCAGGCGCTGAATCATTTAAGAAAAATTCAAATCAAACACCACCTCTTTTCACCCGAGTTCCTAAAGATACAGCAAATGTAAATAAAATGGACTCACAATTTAATAAAGATCGTGAAACTTTCCAATCAACTGAAAATCCTTACATATTCGATCTTAGAAATGGCTTTGGTATTGAAGACATGAGCCCTCCAAATCCCAGCGCTAATCGTAAAGCAACCAACGATCCAATATCTACTCAGAATTCTCCAACCATCAATAAACCTTTTCTTATTCCCTTATTTCAAGCTACTCCTGTAACTCCTAAATCTAATTAAGCTAAGCAACATTAATAAACTGACATACGATGTAAGAAAACATGTGCTTCAGTTAACTTGCAATCATGATTGTACTTTGATATATTAAGAAATAAATGCTTTGATTAGAGTTGGATTTATTTTTTAAATTATTTATTTTTAATATTGCAAAGTGTGTGTCACATATTTTACAACAGCTATTCTCTACTATTTATATTTCTATCTATTTATATTAATTACATTATATGACATTAGTTATAATATTACACCAATATTTGCAATTCATATTAGCAATTCGAATCAAGGCAAAACTATTAAAATTACCCTGCTATATTAACCTAATTATAATATTCCGCAATCTATCATTATATTTAAATAACTAAACTAACAGCATATATTACATGAACCGCAGCGCAAAGCATTGCAAATATTGATGTTATAAATTATAAATATTTTAAAACCATGACGTGAACGTGTGACAACGTTATGAACAAACATAATGACTTCATAAATAAATATTTTGTCAAATAACGTTTTAAAAAGAACTGGAATGCACAACCATGATCGAAGTGTGAAACCCCGTAGCAAAATCACATATAGTAAGTATTTTTTAATAAATTATTCTACTAACGCAATGCAATGCCCTGTGGGCTCAAAACTTGTCAAATCACATATTTATCTATACTATTCGTTAAATCATTACAGGTACTTAAGATATATGTAAATTTGTAATTAAACCACTACTTCGCACTGAGCTCATTCATTTTATTAATATGAGTACATTTTTATTTTACTTTGTTTCTTTTTTTACAGAGAAACCATCACCACAATATTCCAATCCGCCACCGCCTCCTCGTCACAATGATTGGAGGCCTCCACCATCGTCGGACCAATATGATAGGCCACCGCCACCACCACCTCAGGATCATTATGGTAGACCTCCACCACCGTTTGATAGTGACAGAGACCCACCTCCACATCATCCCTATGGGCGACCCCCGCCGTATGATCACTATGGTAGACCTCCACCTCCACCACCACATCCACCACCACCTGATCAATACAATGAACATACATCACCTCATCACTATGGTAGACCTCCACCTCCACCACCACATCCACCACCACCTGATCAGTACAGTGAACATACATCACCTCATCACTACGGTAGACCACCACCTCCGCCACCACCTTATGAATATAGTGAATACTCTTCACAACCTCATCACTACGGTAGACCACCACCACATTTTGATTCATACGGCAGACCACCCCCACCACCACCTCCTAATAATAAAAACAGACCATCACAAGATAAACACTTTTCGTCTGAGCATAATTCAAACAAATACTTTCCGTCTCGAACCAGCGAAACACGCCCATTGAGCCCTATGCAGACAAACTACAATGAGGAAGACCTAATTCATCTTATTGAATTAATATTTAACAATCAAAATATTGATAAATCGACTCCTCAAATAGACACTGAAACATTTAAGAAAAATTCCAACCAGCCACCATATCCCTCATATCCCCCAATTACTAAAGAAACAGTAGATGTAAATAACATAGTATTTAAACCTGATAAAGACACTGAAACTTTGCAATCTACTGAAAATCCCTACATATTCGATCTTAGAGATGGTTTTGGTCTTGAAAGCACGAGTCCTGCAAATCCTAATACTAATCGTGAAATAGCCAATGTTCAAAGTTCTCCACCTATTAATAAACCTTTTATCATTCCATTATTTCAAGCTGTTCCTGTGACTCCTACATCTAATTAAATACGTCTCAAATAAAGTTAGCTTAAGAAACCACCTGTCTCACTTAACCTACAAAAAATGATTGTACTGTGATAAAATAAATATTTTGATAACATTTGGAATTATTTTTACAACTAATTTCGGTTCATTGGCGGTTCAAAATCAGTTCAATTCAATTCTTGGCAAACATTTTACAACTAGTTCTAGTAAAGAGAAAATATTAAAGAAGATTTAGAAAATACAAGGATGGATTCGTAGAATAGATGTGATTTAAACAAATAAGTTATAATAACGTGCTAGATGTAACAAGATCGTGTTAGGTATAAATAAATAATCATTTTAATAATATACAATATTGACTCTGTAAATATCGATATTATTTTGTTTCAAAAACAATGATGGTAGTTATGTTCATTATCGTTATTTGCAGAAAAACGACTTCCTCAAGAGCAATGGCAAAATATGCCTCCGAGGCATATTGTTGAACCACCTAATGATAGAATGTTTGCTAGTAGGCCTCCAGGACCTCTTAATTATCTACATGGAGACTCACTCAACCGACGTCCACTTGATTCTAGAGACAAACCTCCCCCGCCTGAAAATAGGCATCCTCCAAATCGTGTCGTATCACCTGAACGCAGGGGACCTCCCATGAACTTTGAGATTAAACCGCGTCAATCAGGAGAGCCAGACTATGGTCGCAATGAAACACCAAACCAAGAATCTTCTAACAGAAGTGGATTAACAAATAATATGGAATTAGGAGATGAAAATAAAAATTCAGACTCAATTCCTGAGAACGCTTTACGAGTAAAGAAGGATCAAATTGTAACCGATGATTCGAAACTAAATACACATGAAAACCAAAAGGCACCAGTTAATAATCGGCCTATGTTATCTCAGCTCAATGCCGATTCAAACAGCTCAAATAGCCAGGAAAAAACGCATATTGAAAATAATAATTTGAATTTGAGTCTTTCTGATAAAAATACGAATATAACGCAAGCTAATGGTGTAATAAACAATAACGTAAAGCCAACGTATTTATATCCATTTTTCTTCCAAGCTCAAGTAGTCACTCCTGCTGCCTAAATGGGTTTAGGTTAAGAACTGTCTAAATATAATCCAAAATAATTATATATGGTTTTTATTTCATTAACAACATCTATCAATCTATCAATAGTAACTTTTCAAACTCTTACGTGGTCTATGGTACTAACTCAGTAGATATTTCAAAAACTGATAAAGAAGTAATTCTTCAATTAAATGTCATTTTTCATGTACTTTTTCAAACGTGGGTGAAGCCACGAGGGAAACCTCACTTATACTTAACTCCAGCAGAATTATTTTTTATGCTTCCAAATTCATCGATTTCAGTAATAAAGCTGTGTATTATTTCTACACGCTTTATATTAATAAAACATACTCGTATCAATTACAACTTAATAGTTTTTATTTTAATGTATGTAATAGAAAATGTTAAAGTTTAATATAATAATCATGATACGTGATACATTTAATTAACTGTATTTTTTATTATTTATTTACAAATTATTGTTTCTCTCTCGGCATAGTTATTTTCTACGTCGGATTGATATTCAATTATACGTTCATAATTTGATACGACACTACGCCTCAAATCTTCCCAATAATTCTATATCAGTTCACTTGCGATGTTACATATCTGCTAAACCATTTGTGAACAGTGAAAAACACTGCCAATGTAGCATCTCACAGGAACTGTTTATAAGGATTAAAGTAAATAATTTATACAGGACTTATAGACGTAGCCGAGGTTAAGCCAAATACCTGATAAAGTAGCAATAAAGCTACGGGAAAAGTTATGGAAACAGTTTCATCGTTATTTCTCATTAGACTCGCAATCGACTCTCGCTTGAGGAAACGCGGAGTAATACACAAATGTTCTTCATATAAATTAGAGTTTGTACTGAAATTATTTCGTTTACATTATTGAACTTAATAACACGAAATATATTATAAATTTTATAGTTTTAAGGACAAGTTGGCTAGACAGATTCAATTTTTCTAGGCTTTTCATAATAGGAGTATCTAGATTCAAGTGGGACTCCGACTCTATATGAAATTTGTCACAGATTGTATAGGACAACTGTGACCACTTAACAGCGGCACTAAACGTTCGTTATCTACTAGGAATTTTCCTTATTTATGAACTGTGTCTACTGTACTTTGCCTTATCTATATTATTGACGTAGCCAACGAGCATACATTCCAACTGATAGACGTCTAAGGGCGGCAGGTCCCTTGCACATCTACTATAATTCCCAGAAAAGTTTGAGTCATACCTGTGATTGTCATAGATGCATTGTGACCCCCGAGGACTAAATTAGAACGCCTCATGTATATCTTTCTTAGCAATCCAAGATCAAGCCAAGGGTCACGAAGATATCTAATATATTTATATACGCATGCAGTACTTATTTCATTTGACTAATTTCACAGTAGGTAGCTGTTTCACCCGTTACTACATAAGAAACATAGTGTGATGTTATATAATCTATAGGCTTCCTCAATTAATGGAATATTCAACACAAAATATTTTTTCAATTCGAACCAGTAGTTTCTGAGATTAGCGCGTTCAACTAAACAGACTCTTTAGCTTTACAGTCTACTCTACAGTACACTTATACTTACAGTACAGTCTGCTCTACAGTCTAGTCTTTTTTTTTAAGTGTCTTTTAGCTTTATAATAATATAATAGCTGGGCTCCGCGGTATCACCCGCTACTGCATAAGAAAAAAGAAACAAACAAACATAGTGTGATGTTATACATATATATAGCCTTCCTCAATAAATAGACTATTCAACACAAAAATAATATTTCAATTCCAAATTGTAGAGCGAGGCCTGAAATTAGCGTGTTCAAACAAAACAAACTCTTCAACTTTATAATATTTAATAGTAATATAGTATAGATAGGATATAGATATAGAATTTGGCAATGTAACAAGACATATTTTGCTAGTTTGTATTGAATCAGCTCATTGTACTAGCTTAACAGTTATCTTAAAAAACGTGAAAATGGATGATAAAAATAAACAGTTTGTTATAAGATTGTATGTTACGAAAAGAGTGACAAAATGTTCTTAAAACTAAGACATAAGCCTTACAAATTCAGAAATAGGAGGACTTTAACGTCGAAAATCGATTTATTTCGATTACATTATTATAGACTAACATCTAAAAAGCCCTTTAGCTGTATGCTTAATCCTCTCTTCTCCAAACGAAAATTTCACAATCTAACAAATTTGCTATGCTAGGACATTTTTTTAAACCGCGAAGCACACATAGTAATATTTGAATGTAACCTTATGTACAAAGTAATGATGTGATTATGTAGACAGGAGAGGAATATCTAGAGAAATCATAATAATGGTATACCGGCTAATTCCATCACAATGCTGAACGCAAGAAAGTAATAACCTTAATAGCTGATATATCAGCGGTTTTCTTATCTATTCCAGTTAGTCTAAGTTGATTTTAATATTAAAATCATAACATAAAATCAGAACATAAAAATATCTGGCGCAATACATATGTATTGCGCCAGATATTTTTATGTTCTATAATAAAATAATAATTGTTATTATTAGTTTTCTTATTCTTGTAATTATAACTGTACTTTTTTATTTCATTTTATTGAACGAAAATGTTATAAAAATGGTTAATTAACTAAACAAGTTAATAAACATTTAGTTAAAAAGCGTGTATTATAAGTTATAATCGTATTTTAGCATTTTATTAGCAAACTAAAATTATTTATCGAAAGAGAAATGCGGTTTTGCATTTCTCTTTCTATAAATAATTTTCTATAAAAATTTATTTCAATAAAAAGATATAGGATATAGTAATTATGAGGCCAGATCCCATACTAAATGAGCCATTAGTTCAACAGAATAAACTACTTTAGATTAAAATTATATATCCTAAGACAGATAAAAAATACTTAAAGACCAAAGATAATAATTTTAAAATCCTTTAAAGAGGGATAATTTATTAATCGAAACAATTGCTTCTAACAGTTGTAAGTAAACAATATAATGAGCATGTTATTATATTCTATTAAAATTTACATTTTAGAACGTAGGCATACACCTCCCGTCCGCGGTACGCATGTATCCAGCAAGGCAGCCCCCGGCGAAGTTTTCTCTTCCGTCTTTTTCTTCAGGTTTTCCATTATTTGCAGCAGCTTTCGGTGATGTGGTTGATGATGCCGGCTTGTCTGCTTTTGGGCTTGGAGGCGTATTGTCAACTTTAGGAGTCTCCTCGGTAGGAAAGGTTATAGTACTTGTTTTCGTATTATCATCATCTGTCTTGCCCACGTCCTGTTTTTTATCTGTACCTTCCTTATTCATATTTGGAATAAAAAGACTTCCCAAACCTTTACCTACTGATGTAGCCGCCTTATGAACTGAACCAAAAAGGCCATCGAGTTGCCCTTCAACAGTTTTTATACATAAAATCGAAGAAACACAGATTAATACAATAATTGAAATCTTCATTTTGGTAAAATCGTCCGTGAGTAGTTACGTCTAGAATAGTGACTGACCGACAACTATAATATTAGCATAAAGATGTCTTTATAATATTATAATAATATGACGATAAGAAGAGGACCCTTGACCTCATATTATCACATACGATAAAATTATTCTTCATTCCAAGAATCCATTGAACACGGTGAATAGAATATCGAATGGAATATTTATCAATGCTTGGATGCTAATTATATGAATTCTCCGTATCACTTGGTCAGCTTCGTACACGTAATCTGTAAAGACATTACGTATAGTTATGAATTTGCTTTTATTTTCTTACATTCACTATTATTATGTTACAATTCGTATTTTCAATAAACAAAGTAACCATGTGCGCAGTCGGTCACATACTGTATGTGTTGCGATCCTTATTATGAAAAGTTAATTAGTAAAATATCCTATTTACTTATTAACTTTTCATAATAATCAATTATTTTTATGAAACAACTTTGTAATAACAGAATCTTTACTTTAATATCGGAAATTATATTTAAGTGAAATACAGGGCATTTAATGTGATATAGGAACTTTTAAATATTATAACTTTATAATTGATTTACTATTTATCTATTTAATTTCTAAAATTACCTTCAGAGTTGTTCTCTACAAAATCCCAACGAGTCACGCCTAGATCCAATTCCACATTGTATTTCCGGAACTCTTATTATTTGACTAGATTGCACGTTCTTTGTAGTGGTAGTCGAAAGCATGCTCGCATTTCGAAGTTTGTCTCGAAAATTAAATACTACGCCTGATTCCACGTTTAGTACTATTAGTGAACTCACTAGTATTATAAAAACCACATGTTTTACGTCCATTTTTATGTAACGTTTAAATCAAACTGAGGCACCACTTTATAAATAATCAATAGAACGATGTGCTTAATCACCACCGATTCCTACATATTCCATGTACATCTCTTATGGCACCGTTCTCGCATGGCTTCGTGTTTGATGGAACATCGATCATTTTCTCTTGAGGGTTTCCGCCAGTACCTGACTCTTCGATTGCATTCGTCGAAGTTTTCTTTGAAAAGTATTTAATAATATCGTTAACTGGATTAGCAAAAATACTAGTGATGTCTTGGTACGACAAAGGCGCTGCGTCACCTTGTAAGAGCACTTGAATAATAACACTGAGCACTACAGTTTGCGCGAAGAGACGCATCATAATATAAGAATAGACTATCTACTATTAGTTTATCTCGCGCGAGTTCGGGCTTGTCAACAATCGAATTACAACATAGCTACTCGTACATCCTTGTAAGTATTTCTCAGAAACTGAAGTACTGGATGTTCGTATCGTGTCCGTTTGCAAATAAGATTGTCATGTTTGATCAAATCGATTTTCCTGGAACCTGAAATAATATCGGCATACAAGGCTATACATATTTTTAATACAAAGAAATATATACTCATATTATATACTTATGTGCATAAAAATCTTTTTAATGATCATTTACATGCTACATATTTTGCTGACATGGTATGCCTAATAATTGGATATGTTACTATATAATTCTTTCAACGAAAAAAAAGCACAGGTAATATTTGTTAATAATGTGTATTAATTATCTCAAGAATGAAAACCACAAAACATTCGCTTTGCGTTAATATTGAGCGAATTTTGTCAAATATCGCTACAATTTGCTATATATCCCAATTCCCAAGCTCTACAAATTAAAAGAATCAAAAAGCCAATTTACTGTGCTCGCTTTAGAAAAAGCTTTAATTAGGAGTTGAAATTTTGTCGGAATTGGCTGAAGTATTCAATACAGTACTAAAAGCATTTTAGATAACTAAAATCTGTGCAATTCTAAATTTAGAATGTATGTCTCTCGATTCTTCTCTCGTTATTAATTGCTATAAAAGTCTTGTAAGGCGTAAAGAATTTAACATAAACTTATTGATAAATATATTAAAATTTGAAATAATAAGTTATTTAAAAACTTCTAGTTTCAGTTATTAAAATATATCGACTACGCAAGCCAATGTGTTTCATTTTTGTCTTTTAGTTTATGACATTGATTACATGACTCAAAATCTCAAAGAAATCGTAAATAAGCCATATCAAATACAAAATATTTTATCTATTAAATCGTAGTAGGTTCATAGATCAGTTATGATAACAAATATTTGAAATATAAACGTTGAAAATTTACGGATTCCTCTGTATAAATGTTCGACTCGTAATTTATTTTTGATAACGGTACTCGTATATGATACAGTTTTAATAAATAAAAAAAATATTATTATGTTTTTGATTACATAAATTCTGTTTAATTGTATTATTTTTAGTTATATCGGCTTAATAATGCCACTAGTTACCAGTCCCCCTAGTTACCAGTATCAACGCTAAATAAATTATCTCATAACAATTTCGTGGAATTATACCATTATTTATATTGTAACTGCTCGTGTGCTAAGTAATGATAAATTGTCAACAAGCTACGACACTCGATTTGCCTCCGTGTGATAATGCTCGGTGACTATTGGCAAAAACCCTCTAGTTTAGGGGAGGCTTATGTCCAGCAGTGGAACTTAAAAGGCTGATGGATGAGAATGCTCACGTACGTATGTTCCTGCATATTTTTAACCGACTTCCAAAAAGGAGGAGGTTGTATGTTCCACTCTATATTTTTAAAAGCTTTTATTTAGTTTCACCACTCCCGATGTATGTGTGTAATCAAATCTTGCAAGTTAAATTTTATCCACTTCTTGGTTACCGATTGAGCTTTTTGAATCACATCTTTGGTTCTGATGATAATGCAATTACATGTAGTCGGTATTGTTATTAATCCAAAATGACCGCCGTAACAAAATGGCGGTGTTTATATTTCTAAACAACCCGCCCAATATGGGCATCAAATGAAAGGGCTTAACTTGAAGAATACAATACACTATGAAAAAATTCAAATCTTTAAATATTAAAGTAGCCATTGAGTATGCAACCTAACCCAATAGTAAGTAACCACTGTCGTCTATAGTCATCTGTATTTAATTTAGACAAGTCCTACATGACATCGGTCATAGATAACTACTGTACCTAACTAACTTGGAACGCCTTGTATGAGTGTTTTATTTTATTTATATTTTATTACATGCCAACAGCAATACATACAACACAGTAAATAAAGAAAC
>DWPF01000539.1:0-10849 GCA_018251575.1 Cecropterus bathyllus | reverse complement strand
GCAACTTCATCTAAAAAGGGGTCTATCTAAAGTCGATCACAGATGCGTTGCCACTTCTGAGGACTGAGATAGTCGCGTCATATATAAGTGAGCCGGTCCACCTTTCCACCACGCAAGAACTACTTCACTCTACAAATAGATGTGGCGGTGGGACCTCCCCGGTCGAACTACACTAGTTCTACCACCTGAAAAGTTACATAAAAATACAAACAATACTACTATGAACTATACTATTTTTTTAATAACAATAGGTTTCTATTTAATAGCTTTATAAATTATTTACGAATACTTCATAAATTATTTACGAGAACAATATTAAATTATCGACCCGTTTTGGATCATCAGAGCCGTAGTTATATCATCCATCAACTGAATATAAAATGATAGTACGCAATAAACACTGTCGGAACCATTCCACGTTAATTATTTCCTTAAATCGTCGTCATTAAGTCAAACCGTACGAAATAGTAGATCGCACAGCCAACCACTTAGAGCTATTTCCCTGGAATTGCGTGATAGCAACACTTAATTTACAAGCTCCGTTTAATTTGAACTATTTTGAGGCTCACGCTGGAATTTAAATATCGGGAGATAAGAAGCTCACGCGAATAGAAACCACGGCGTGGCCCCGCTAAATTACGACGTATAGCCGTAGACTTACATCATAAACACACCCTTACTATATACTGTAGTGTGACTGTTTTGAGATATTTGACTTCAATTCTATCGTTATCGTTAACATCGGCGCTATCGTTAACATCAAATAAAATAGATGCATATGGTTAAATAATTATGTAAGAAAGCAATTAATTAGTCACCAGGTGGTGGTAGAACCAGTGTAGTTCGACCGGGGAGGTACCACCGCCATACCTATATCTACCATGAAGCAGTTCTTTGCGTTTCGGTGGAAGGGTGTAGTTGGCGGTTTACTTATAAGGCGACCATATTGGTCCTCGGAAGCGGCAACTTATTTATGATCGAGTTCAGATGGAACCCCTGTTCTATATGAAGTTGCTCACGATATCCATGGGAGGCAGTAAACGCTTACCATCAAACGGACTGCATGCTCGTTGGCTATTTCAATCAGATATAAAAAAAACTTTACGAGTTATACTTTAAGCCTTTCTTGGTAAATATTTGCACAAAAATGCCAAATAAAATCTAAAATTTCAAAGAGAGTGAAAAAGACAAAACTTTATATTTATTACTCCTTGTCATCAGCGTATTTTCGTTTTAAATCCACGCATATAAAAAATCTAATTGTGAAAGCCCAAATGTTCGGCGACTTTTCGTGTGAGTTCAAGGGAAATTATATCATTCAGAATATTTTATGAACAGAGCGCGACTCATTAGCGTCACTCGTGACATTATGTCAACGTAGTGAAATTTTATTTCGCGTATTTATTCTGTAGCAGTAGAAATAATATTATTCAATAAATTTAAAAAATGAAAAAGGCACATGATCGCACACTCATATTACAAATTTGACATACAAAATGTGAGTATACATTTAAAATACTTCTTTATTTTTATATAGGTGCTATTCATGAACTAAATATTTATCGGTTGTTTTACCAATGAAAGAAATATTTTGAGGGTTTCTTTTTTAACACGATTTTCTTTTTGAGACTAGGTTCACTACTAACGATTGTCAATAAGCCTAAAAAGGTCCAATCATTAACATTAAAAAATAGTTTTTAAGTCATAGGACTAACGTCATTTTTGCATTTGTATTTTCTGTCCACATAATATCTTAACTACGTTTATTTAGTACAATTTTTACAGAAGAACAGTACGGCTCATAGAGCAAAGTGCAGGGATTAGAAGCATAGCCCATCAATTACGGATAATCCTAGGCGCGTGCGTGGCGCTCTTCACAAACCTACGGGGATTACTGCAAATTTCACTGAAAACATGCACGGATGTAGCTCAGTACAACTGGCTTGCACAAACATTCATTACATTTTCGCATATGAAGCAGCTTTATTTTTAAATAAAGCACAATGCTGCATATTCTGCAACATATTGATATTTTACGTATTGACTTCAAAGCTATAAAACAATGTTATTAAATAGGTCAATCATAGTTGTAAAAGTTCCTTCATTTATTATTTAAAAGGAATTTTGTGTTCACCAAGAATACATCACTCTTTTCATTGTTACGAAAACCTTATGTTGAAAGATAGATCAAGGTTGATTCAGCCGTTATAAGATAAGTCTGACCATTTTGGTGATACCGTTGTTTGACCACCATAATAAATTAAATAGGATTTCATTATATACCATACTTATAAAAATATTATATTAAACATATTTCATGTTCGAATTCATTAATTTCGATACATTTCGATTTCAGTATTACTATCAAATAATAAAATCAAAATTGAAATTTTGAAAAAACTCACGACGCTTAAGTCCCACACGCGCATGCCAGTCTCGGTAACTATTTGCAAAAATCCCTATTAAGGGCGGCAATAGACTTCTAAGGATTGATGAATAAGACATAAAATATAAAGACATAAAATATGGAACTATTAATAACGAACGATAAACATAAGGCCGAAAAGTTCGCAAACGAGCCGCTTTGTTACTCGCGGAACCGTGTATTTTATAATTTCACAACTTTAAATGTTTTTAATCAGATAAGCTGTATGGAAAGGTGGTAGAATTTTCGTAAAGCAATGTTAATGATCCGTAAAGCTACCTGTTACAGCGGGTTGCGGTTTGTCGGAGTTTCTGCGAAAGAGGGTAAATGTGGTTGTCTATAGAGAGCGCTCTGCCGTGACCTCCCGGGGAACAAAACGACAAAGAGAAGTACGGTAACATTTACTGAGAAAATGGCCGCAGGGCAGCAAGCCGTCCCTCCACCCTTTGTTTTCTTGCAGCGCTACCGCCGCCCCCGTCGCGGCCGGGCGAAATTTACTCGACCTTAGCAATAAGCTAAGAATAATTAATTTGTAACCGCAAGTTCACGGTTCCTTTTGTCTTGTTATTAAAATTACTTTTCTCTTTTAGTTACCGTTTCCAGCTCTATTGGAGTTTCATCCAAAAACAGTCGCATTTTGATGGTGTCATCATTATTTTCAAACCCTTAATGTATTACGTATGTGTTAGTGTGTAGACTTCACACACTTTAAAGAATATTATGGAAATTGAGCATGCAGGTTTCCTAAAGATGTGCTTATCGCTGCTAATTTACTTATAATCAATTTCAATTGCAGACAGAACAGGAATAACCAACCCTAAGTGTCTGAGTCTCAGAACCAGAGCAATAAATTCGGAAAACAAATTCTTTCCACTGGGCTATCATTAGATTATAATGTACCTACAATCTAATTAAAAAATGACGATAATACTACGTCTTTTCTCCCCGAGAAGCACCCGTTGTTCAGGCGCGGCGCAGCGAGCACCGCAGGAATTTCTAAATCTTCATAAGATAATGGATCGCGCCGCGAAAGAAAGGACCTCTCCGGCTTGGAACTTTGCTGAATTCCTGACTCGTAATTAATAAAATTACTTTTTGGGAGCTTTCCTCGACTTCAAAGAATTTTAGCATAAAGGAAAAAAGTTAAGTAGATGAATTATTTTTGAATGATAAAGGGAATAATTTTAGATATTTATACACTTAGACGCTGACTTTGTTCTGAAGGAATTCTTTACTGAATTCTTCATTAAAGAGATGACAGTTTGGCTAAGGTATTATGACTATTCAGATAGAAGAACAATTACTTAATAAATTCCCTATTACAGCAGAATACTCTCAGTAGTATAACTATAAGGTGTAATAATAAAACTAATCATATCCATATACAATATCATCTGTGTAATATTGCATTAATATTGAAAGGATAAAAATTATTATTAACATTTCTGTAAAGTGCTCGAGAAAGAATAAGAAACTCCGCACCGGCGGTCGTAAATTGCATTTAGTATGGACCATCAAGAAATTATTTACCTTGCAATTGAACTCTATGAGATTTATAGGATTCTTCACCTCGATTGTTCTAGAGAACGTTTCCATTTTATTCTTATTTCTTTAAAATAATAAGAAATTTAAACCACCGTTCAGAAGTTCTCGTTTTAAATATCATTATAACGTCGAAAGGTTTCTCTGTTCTCTGTTATGCTCTGTGTAATTCGTGAAGCAGAGATATCAGTGGCAAACTGTTTCAAGAGGTCACTTCAAAGTGGTCAGTAAAGTTAATACCTCGGTAAATGGCGTCCAATTGTATTAGTGAAAGGTCAGTGGCTTATCTACGAGCGCAGACGAGTGATAACAACCCGCATGTCGCGTCTACCGCACGCGGTGCAATGACACCGCAAATACGAATGTTTTCATTAAATAAATTGTTTCATGCGAAAACCAATAAGTGCGGGAACTGATTTTATTCAGTAATTTCATGAGATTTTATTTATGTATTAATACGTGAAGCGAAAACTGTAGAACCGATTTTTACGAATAATGCGCGTACGGAGGAGTGCGAGAATGAATATAGATCAAGTTCATGCAGAAAAGGAATGCAGAAAGATTTTTTATAGTACGAAAGTAGCACACGAGCGTGAAGCCCACCTGATGGTAAGTAGCTACTGCCACCATTGGACAGCTGTACTCAACCCTAGGTAAGATCAAAGTCTCACCTAATGTTAGCAACAGATGCGTTGCTACCCCTGAGGACTAAGATGGAATGCCTCGGGAAAGTATGTCTCCCTTACACCCTTCAGACCAGAACACAATAGAGCATAAGTGTTATGCTGTTATTACGCAGAAATATTATATTTATGTGAAAATAATATTTATGTAAAATAATTAGAAAGATAACATTTAATAAAACATTAATTATGTACATTACTTACACTTTAAAGCACATAATATTGCTGACATTGGCATACGTCAGATGTGTAGGTATATCAAATAAAGCGTTACTGCTTCTAAATGCAGCCTACTCAATTAAACCTTATTTTCCCTATAATGGGAATTTTAAAAATAAACTTAAAATTAATATGCAGACGAAAAATACATAAAAAATTGTAGTAGATAAAAGATTAGTTTTTATTTGGGTTTAATTACGGTCGGATTTCGACCGCAGCGAAGGACAACTAGTAAACATTAAATGCATGCGGCACCTCTCGTGCTTTAGTTGAACTGTATTATTTTATAATAGGTTTTACGTCATCTGAATAAATGACGCAGAATAATCAAATAATCAGAATTCCATTCATACGTTAACTTGATATCGCACTTGGCCTTTTCCTGGTATTAATTCAATCTTAATAAAGCTAATTTAAAAGCGCATATGATATGAATGGGCATATAAAGATAAACCAACAAATGTTATTTAATACAAAAACGATAAAAATAAAAAAAAAGCTAAACGGTTTCTACACTCAAAGCCCCACAGTAGTAGTTTCTCCTGTGTCGTGTGTGCCATGGACACACAAAGTCGAATAAACAAACACCCAGAACAGAAATCTAAACTCATGTCTGGCCAGGGATCGAGCCTGGGACCCACTGCGTGCCTGACCGGTATGGTGACCGCTCCACCACGTGGGTCGCGGAATAGGTATGATAATATGAATTTTAACAGAAAATATTTTAATATGGTACATCTTCTCAATATTGTTACATCAACACATATACGATAAAATTATACCACAAATACAATAATGCGTCAATTTCGTAAATCGTTTCATTACGCGAACATCAATCAGTGTTACCAAGCATAATCTGCTGTTAATTATCGTTAACACGCTTATAATCGAATTCGAGGACGTCGATTTACTGCAAACATTCTGATTTTTTTATAGTATTTGGACTTTGGTGATAAAATTGTACTACTAGCTTTTAAAATAATTTATAGCAAAACGTTTTGGCACTTTTGCTACTAATTCAATTAAAACTATTGTATTATAAAAATAAAAAAAACCCGACTGCAAAAACTGATATTTGCAGTCTATAAGTCGGATTTTTTGTTTTTATAATTATGTATTTATTTAACGATTTTAAGGACTTTGCATCAAGTTAGTACTACCTTTTATTTGATGCCCTTCAGTATACCTCAAGATAAAAAAATAGATATATAAAACTAACCCCCAAATACATTACCAATGTCTCATATATCAATTACAGCTATAACTATTTGCGTACTTAAGGCGGTACTCACTCAACCACGTCCACCACTGGGCACGAGACTTGTCTTAAAATAAAAGAGATATAGATTATAGTCTAAAAATGTCATGTAAGTCGTATGAATGTGGTTCGACTCCGGAAGCACCACCGCCACACCTATTTCTGCCAAACAACAGCAGTGTTATGCGTTGTTGTGTTCTGGTATTAAGGGTGTGGTAAGGGATACTTTTCCGAGGCATTCCATCTTAGTCCTCAGGGGTAGCAACGGATCTGTGGTTAACATTAGGCGAGACTGATCTTACCTAGGGTTGATTACAGATATCCATGGGCGGCAGTAGCCACTTACTATCAGGTGGGCTGCATGCTCGTTTGCTATTCCATACTATAAAAAGTCTACCGCTCTAGCTGAGTGCGAATTGGTAGATTTTAACACATTTGAAAACTTTTTTAAAGAACACTCGGAAGTATAGCTTTCCTCACGATGTTTTCCTACGCCGTAAATCAGTGAGAAATAATTTCAAAATCGCGAGAACATTGGGCCAAATAATTGATACACGAACGATCCATATTTAAGTTATTTAAAGATATTATTCGCATAATTTCTTTATTCATTGTATATTCTTACAGAAAATATATTTTCTTTACATCATAATAGTCGTAATGCATTAGGGATCATTGTATGTAATAAGCGTTGACATCGCTTTACAATATATCAATATTGTCAATAAGCATATCGCCTGCCGCAAAAGAAACATGTCACGACATGAACATATATAATAATTTCCGGGAATCCTTCCCGATCCCGACGCAAATGGAAGAGGTGTGGTGGCAATAAAAGTAGAAAGAAATTAGGAGCGACATTAATATTGAACCATTTTAACGAAAACATCTGTTTGTTATGATATATATTACATGGTTTAATGGTTGCTACATTAAAGGTACATAAATAAATACGTGATATATAAATACGTGAAGCGAAATTTCCAATCCCTTTTTCCGAATACCGCGCGTGGAGAAGTGTGAGATTTGTATTAAGATTATTAAAAAAAATATTATCAATTGAAATTGAAAACTATTCATGTAACACTTTGGTAAATATCCATTTTTAGTTTGAAGTGGGATTACGTACAGCCGAATTTCGATCACTGCGACGAGCGAATACTATAACTTTTAATGCTTATATATTATAAATAAGTGTATCATAAAATAATATTGTTTATGTCATAGAAGAGTAGTGTAATTTTATAATAAAAGACGAATAAGTGCTTATAATAAATACCATTTTATTGTAATAGTGACAATAAATTAAGTTAATATTAAAAGACACCAAAAATTATAGAGTTTATACATTATATAAACGTCTTTAGTGCTTTCTATTACTGCATCATCCTACGTTCAGTATCGTGGAACTAACAACGATATAAAAGTTATTAGAAAACTAGAAAAAGCCCACCTTGTCGCACTATAACAGCGCTCAATGATCACTCGTTTCCGCTGAGAACACGGCTTAATTGAATAAGCCTGTTTGTGATTCAAGGAAAGTAATATAATGTGCCTCCCTGCTTTTGAAAAACAATAACCCTGGAACATTGCGCTGTAACCTTTATACAAAAGAGTCCCTCAATGAAGTTGCACGTCTAAGAATTTCCATGCAATAACGGGGCATCGCTTCGGCTTGGATTCTTGGAGCGCGGCCGGAGATATTGCGTACTTACTTGGCCTGCCGTCTAATAACACCACCGATACCGCCTGTGTAAGGAGAAAAATACGAAATGAAATGGAAACTACTGCCGCCTTATGGCTTCCAATCTCGACTATCAATAAACATGAGCTTATCCCCTTTTAATATTCATGCTCTACCTTTGTGCTGCGACCGAAATGAACAACGAGGTGAATTTGTAACATGCTTATTTTGCAGAATTTTTGGGAATTCATAATGGTTTTAATGTTACGGTGCACTTTTATATTGGAGTGCCCAAAATATAGTGTTTTTTAGTCTTACATAGTGTTTTTCTGTTCAAAACACAAACAAACAAAAAACATGACTTTATTTTATATTCATGGAAATAGAAAAAGGGGAAAATTCTCTTTTGGTCGTTATTAATGTTGGATCGTTATTAATTCTCTTTTAGTGAATTTCCGAACAATTTTAAGCTTATAATTTACCTACAAAGTTCATTTATTTAAACTTATTAATTTATCTACATGGTATCGTACCTATAAGGAGCCCATTTGATGGTTTGACGGCGATGGTTGATTGGAGGCTTTCATGACATCCGTGCATTAATATAAAAGTTATATAACACATTTATAGACACATATATATCCATATAACTAAATTCCAATAAGTCCAAGTACCTAATAAAGTACAGATCACACACACAAACACACATTTCTACTCCTGAAAACTGTTGGAATGCCTCATATTCTACTCGTAGCCATTTAACTACATCCTTCAGACCATAATGTTGCATCACAAAATTAGCTTATATTAAAGAAGAATACTACAAAAGGACTTGTTATGAGAATATTATGTAGGCTATAACCTACTCACTTTATACGGATATCATATAGTAGTTCAGAAAACGTACATATAAAACTTGATGTGGTTGCATATAAAGTTTGATGTACTTCAAATTTCAAGTAATGTAAATCTTTGTAAAGTTTCACGTGTATCTTACGCTACGGCTTGTCTTTAAGAATTTCCGAGGATGTAACTCTAGCGACTTATTTAATTAGTCTTACTTGGATTGTTCACCGATGGCAACTTACTGTAGCTTCTCAAGAGTCAAACATCCATTATTTAAAAAGCTTTTAAAAAGTTATTTAATGACTACCGTTTGTTTCAAAGATGTATAAGTTAAAGATGTATACCGTTTGTTTCAAAGATGCGTAAGTAAATCCTTTAATACAAGTAAATACTTCAATATTTACACATATTTTGATACGATATACGATCGTTTAAACTAATTATTTTAGTTAGTTAGTTAGTTAGTTTTATAACGCACAGAACTGAAAAGTTCACGAGTATATATTTAAAAATAATCAAAAATAAATTTTACTTCATGTATATTAGTGGTCCTACAAGGATACCCTTTGCCTTTTGAAGAACTGAAAACCTAAAAACTAAAGTTACACATATAAATATTTACATGAAACAAATGAATGTTTAGGGAAAACTGCAATTTAGTTCGTACATTAATATGCAAGTTATATAACGCACATATCAACAAAGATAATCGTAAATGTCGGTCATAAATTAAGAATAAATTAATTTAGTAGTCGCAAGGCACAAGTAAACAAGTAACTAGCCAGACGCATCGATTACTTGAATATGAAACCACATTACGCTATGTCTAGTCGCGCATTAAAGCTCGTATACCGACACACGCCGAGACTAATCACATTAGTGGACTCACCAGAGGTCGCTGGTAACTACCTAAAAAGCCGCCATTTGCACGTCAGACCCAAACTCATGAACTGAACTACTGAGTATGCATCTCTGAGAAGTTAATTATTCAACCCCTTTGATAACCTAAAACGTAAACTGAAATGGCAGGATATAAAACATGCAAAAATATTTAGTCAATATGAAAGAACTGTTGATATTGTATAGGTAATATTGGCCGTGTGGTGTCGGTCTTGAATAGCACCACTCCCTCTCTTGCCGTGGAAGTCGTAGGAGGCGACTAAGGGACTTAATCCAGGAGATGGGCAGCAGCGTCTCCCTGTGTAACTTTACCACCTACTGCGGTC
This sequence comes from Cecropterus bathyllus, assembly GCA_018251575.1. Classification (NCBI taxonomy): domain Eukaryota; kingdom Metazoa; phylum Arthropoda; class Insecta; order Lepidoptera; family Hesperiidae; genus Cecropterus; species Cecropterus bathyllus. The sequence goes on along the minus strand of DWPF01000539.1, from coordinate 966 downwards.
ACCAACACGCATGCCAGGCGCGGTGACTATATTGGCAAAAACCCTCTAGTTTAGGGGAGGCCTGTGTCCAGCAGTGGACCTTAAAATGCTGATGGAAGGAAGGTAATATTTATGTGTCATAAAAATATAACATAACTGTAGTACATTGTAAAATAGATATAACATATCTGTATAATGTTTATGTATAATGTACATGAACCTATTTAGATCTTAATTATAACAATGGTACGTACCTCATTATCATAAAGTACTCAATCGATACAGACATCTTGACGCATTATCACTAAAGCTTGGGGAGAGCTCTCCAACACTCGATGCCTCTTTTTATAAGGTAATCTATATCTGAGTATACCTCTTCCTCATCAATTCCTTAGTTAGCATGACAGAAGCATGGAAAGTGGAGGCTGTAGAGGGTTTACGTGTAAAGTTTTCCTCATAAGCTCACCGCAGGGCGCTCCCCTATCAATTGCCATCCCTCCCCGCGACCCCCGCGCCACCCCCTACATCGCTCCACTAATGATCCCACTTGTTAGGGCTCAGAGGCGGACCTTCGACCGTGTCATTCAGTGAATAACAAATTCCAAGCTGATCCGCTACGTCGTAGCCCGTAGCCCGTAGCAGCCGCCGTCGGCCAAATATTAAAGGCCATTAGATTATCATGCAGCGAGCGCGTTTGCGATGCTATCGCTTTCCTTTTTCACTTTAGGATACGGTAACTTTAAATAAGCGCATGTTTGCTTCGGAACTTAGCATGTACGTAAATTTGAGATATTCACTGTATATTATTTTCTCATAACTGGATCTGTTACATCTTTTCAAGATGTTTACACGCTTGAACCTCTTAACACAAATTTAAACTCAAACGTATAAAAAAAAAAAAAAGACACTTTACACTCATAGCCCCACACTAGGATTTTCTCCTGTGTCGTGGGTACCATGGACACACAAAGACGAATAAACAAACAC
>DWPF01000538.1:0-10853 GCA_018251575.1 Cecropterus bathyllus | reverse complement strand
GGCAGTAGCCACTTACCATCAGGTGGGCTGCTTGCTCGTTTGCTACTTCCATACTTTAAAAAAAAATTAAAATGACGCAGTCAAATTACATTTAACCACTAATACCTTATTTTACCCATATAACACTACATACTACAATACTTATTGATATCCGTGTTGAAGATCAATAAGCCTGTTAAAATTAATAATAGTTTGTTTTTAATGAAGCTGTCTTGTAATAATGAACTATCCTTCCTTGTTTTGACTGTATTTCTCTACATTTTCCCCATTACAGACATACATATTATGTGTTCAATAAATTTTCATTTTTCAGCACACCGTCTAAATAAAGAAATGTTTTAAAATAACTAAAATAATACTTTTTATTGTGTAAACGCAAACCTTTAAATAAAAGCGCATAAACATTAATAGAGATTATATTTTTAATAGCGCAATTACGCTAACTCGTAATTAAAGTTACAAGATTAAATACTTAATTTCGGCATTATTCGTAAACGAATACGTAAATCGTTTATTTATATTCATACTTTTTATTATATTTTTCAGTGACTATATTTTACCTTCGACTCGGATAAATGTCAATTTATTCAGGAAGTAGTCATAGATTCTTCACATATATGGTCTTTTGCCAATAGCGCAAGGGCGTCAAGAGTCCAAGCGTAAACAATGTCAACAACTTTATTCGCACAATTTACTTTCACTTAGGAAGCACTCACAACGCTACAGGTGGATTATTGGAAATTATGATGCGCGGTACTATATTCTCTGTGGAAACTTGACTCGAACTTCCCGCGCAACACGTCACGTTTAATGTCAATGTCATTTCACAATGCGCACGAACGAGCTGCTCACATTGTCACACGGAAAATAACCACACGCGGTTTCGTTTAACACACTGTCGGACGACTAAAGATTTTACACAATGTCGTCACCCTACCGGCACGACTACTCTATACATATGAATGAATTATCTGACGTAGCAAAATGAGCAACACTTTTACAAAGTGTCACACACATTGACAGACAGCCATGTGCTGCACTGTTCTGTTCAATCGGTCGCGAATTCACACCTTATTTCTTTAAAAAAATAGTAGGCACCTTATGCGAGCTAATTACAGCGACCTCTAGTGAAAGATACCGTAAATTAGTAAGAACTGCTTTACCGACATTACCTGAAAATATAAAAAATCGCAATGGCACTTTGTAAAAGAAAAACATGAAGTTTTTCTACATTCACAAAATCTAAAAAAAAAATGTTAATGTTAATTTGATGTGAAAAAATACTTTTTAGATCGTCCATCTTCATATCACTAATGTCTGAACATGATAGTTGTTGACACTTGAGATCGACAAATAAATTTTCATATTTTATATTGTTTTAGAGTACATTACGTACAAAATGCCACCTAAACCCAAAGAAGTTGTAAAAAAACCTCCACCACAAGTCATTCGCCCGGCCATTAGCAACGCCAGCCTTAATTATGTTCCAGATGATGCTATCGAGGGTAAAAAATATGCAATGATATGTATCAACCATTCATTGCCTTTATTTAATTTAACCGCGTTATAGTAATAAATAAGGTAAATTAAGCATCCTAATTTTTAAAGGGTTCATAACTTACATACGAGTATAATCATAGTTAATTTAATTTCCTGGTTAGTTAAGTATTGTATTTCCTGGTTAGTGCCGAGCGAGTCAAATATAAAAATAACAAGATTTTATAAACCATTTCAGGCTATCAAACCCGAATTGAAACTGGCATCGAATGGACACTACTGGAAGATGCAGGACGGTATCACAAGCAACGATGTAGCAGAGATAATATTCCTAAAATCACATTTTCTGAAGCGTTAAAAAACAAAATAGAAACAAGTATCTTACACTCATTTCTTGATAATAATTCTAAAATGACTTTAAGAGAACAATGGGAAATAATGTTACCAATTACGCTTTGGGATAATGAGAAGTTTGCAAATGAAGAAGGAAAAACATGCTTTCGTAGTGCAAATTCCATAACGGATGATATCATCTCTTTGATTAAAAAGGCTGTTCTAGTAAATGACCGTAACACGCTAAAGAACGACTTGAAAATGATATCCGTTTTAAGACTTAATGATGCTGAGGTATTTTAGATAGTTAATTTTATTGATAGGTAGGCATAATATTTAATAATCTTTTTTTGTGAATATACTGTTTACCGTTTACCTTGTAATGTTATGGATTAAGTTTAAACTCATTAAATTTGCTCATGCGACTCGACTGATAACGATACACGTTAAAGTGTGCCTAATAAAAAAATTACCTCAGCAATTATATTCAAAAGAAGTATAAAAAAATATATTGCGTTTAGTTTGTTTTTTCTTCACTACTATCAATTCTCGATCACTTATCTCCGAAAAAATTCCAGATGACCGATGTAGATGAGAGTTTGTATGATTTAAAAGAATTAATAACTCTTAATTTGTGTGGAAACTATATTAAAGAAATTGATTCAAAATTCATACCACCAGGCTTGAGGTTCCTTGAACTTCAGGCTAATCGTATAGCAAGCGTCGAAGGCTTCATTGAATATTTACCCGTGGACTTAATATACTTAGGACTGGGGAGGAACTTTTTATCCACAGGTAATTTTAATAATCAATAATAATTTATAATATTAAATTTTATTGTTACTTCCCGAATTTACAGTAGACATTACAGTAGACATTCTTCCCAAAACAAGCACAAAACTTTATTTTCAATCATTAAAATGATAATTTTAAAACCTTTCAAAGACAGTGTTGGAAGTTTGTCCAGACTACCACAGCATATATCTGTCTTGGATCTGACAGACAACGACATCTATGAAGTAGAACCCGTACTTGATGCTTTGGCAGTGTTGCAGAGTCTCAAATCATTGAGTCTCGCGGGAAACCCATGTGCGGTACGTATACTGAATTAATAGTAGTGTATACTTGTCTCCATAGATGGCGTTGTAATCAAAAAGTGTGTGTTCAGTACAAATATTTTATATTATAAATTAATCTGCATATAATATCATATGACATAAGAAATATTAAAGTAGAAACAAACTGCGCTTCATCAACACTACGCTGGTACTGTATCTTAAATTCGTCACATATATCTTAAATCCGTTCTGAAATTTAGCCGTTTCGTATTTAGCAGCAGGATAACAGCTAACTATTGCCATTATTTAACATATAATTATTGCCGTACAGGTGCGGTTCACGGCACTAGAGCGTCGTCACCACTGCCGCGAGTGCGGCGCGGTGTTCTGCGGCCGCTGCTCGCGGTACGAGGCGCCCGTGCGGCGCCTGCGCGTGCTACGCCCCGTGCGCGTGTGCCAGCGCTGCCACGACAATATACGCACTGCGCCGGCGTAAGAACCATAACTTTAATACACATGAACAAATGCACCAGCGGTGCCACGATAATATACGCACTGCGCCGGTGTAAGTGACATTACATCATTACACATGAACACCTGCGTCTGTGACGCAAGTAAATCCAAGTAAACATTAGGTGAATTGGAACTATACCGCCAGATATTGTGATTAGACCGTCTCCACGTAAATAGCGATGGCACGATATTATACTCACTGCGCCCGCGTAAGCTACATAACCTCCCTACAAATTAATATGCGTCTTGGGAACACATGTGTAATACATTCAACGTAAAATATTCAGCACGTTTGAATGCCCACCACAAGTTTACTATTATGAAATTGACCACATGTGAACGAGTGCATCTAAACCCCATCACCAACCAGGCCACCAAATTCATTCTACACCAGTAAATATTGGACGAGGACGACCTACCATAGTAACAGGCGGCGTGGCCGTGTCTCTATACTTTTCGTAAATTTCGTAATGTACGAACGCCACCATCACCAGGTATCGCAACGTTGGGTTCGCTTGTACTCCAAGGGGCGTCGCAACCAATTTGATACCCAATAAACATAAGTCGTATTTGTATTCTATCCCCAAATTTCGCAACTTACATAACAGTTCGATGTGTCTCAACTGCATCAAGGTTTTGTAGTAACAGAAAGAAAATACACCTAAGGGGTAAGAGTAAGTAAATTTATCTTGAGTAAACATTACTCAAAATAACTAATTTACTCCTTCAAATGATACTTCATCTCTAGGTAAGTGACAAGTTGACGACACCTAACCGAAATGACTATAGTAATTTTTGCTAGTGTAGTAACGGGACAATATCCTTGCCTATAATTCGCATATTATATATAGTGCACGATACGCACTCGTAACATATAATTCAGATTACGACAACATTTAAATTGTGCCGTCATGATCTCGGCTACAAATGATGCTTTGAGGAACTTCTATATACTTACAGAACTCATTTACTTTCTTTGTATTTTCGTTGATTGCATTGTGTGTAATGTTACCACAAGTAACACAATTCTATATAAAACTATGACTAATAAAATAAAGAGATTAGCAGCTACTTCTCATAACTAAAACATCGTCTGATGCTGAAAATATGAGTCATTAAGGACTCGATATACACTGATGTGACATGTAGAACTTATCATTAACAAAGTTCTTGCCTTTCAGTAGCTCATAGCTGATGTATAATATCTAAAATGCTGTTACGCCTGCTTGCTAAATAAGCAAATTATCTAGAATGAAAATCTGTATAATAAAATAAACATTTTCATTCATAGATACATTATACACCAAAGTTAAAACCTTTGTTTATGTATTTTATCCTGGCATATATCAATATTACTGCTGTAACAAAAAAGACATTAAAGACTTTGAAGTCCAAAACGTTTTTAATGTTCGTAGTAAAATTACTTATTGGAAAATCAATTGTAAATTTTAAATGATTACTAAATGTTTTGTTTCAGTAATTTTAATTAGCGATGTAAGTAAATGTATTAAAAACTTGAGCTGTGTGGAATTTTACTTGAACTTATGATGTCATACATATATGTGTGTTCTTTTATATAATTTATTTTTATTTAATCAATTATTATACACCTATACAATTACTAAATATTTTCCAAACGTTATAAAGTTTTAAATATATGATTTTTTTATCGTATTTTTTAACAGGCAACTTGTTTAACTGAATTTCCTATCTTGTCAAAATATCCTTATTCTTTCCTCAGGCCGTTATAAATTTTGCTTATTCTTTTACCATTATAAGCCAGTCTTTATAAAATCTATACAATTATTTTACCTGTAAATAAGGTCTCTGTTGTTTCACTGTTCTTGGATTATCATATTTGCTCAAAGATATTATGAACCTTTTATAATTTTTACATGTCTTTACACGTACTCAGTTAATCGAAGTTCTCCTCCCTGGTAGTTATCATAGAAATGTAAGGATTTTATAATATATCTATGTGTCAGAGCTGAAGCTAAAACAGTAATTGCGGCGAATCTAGTTTTGTCGAATGTGTAATGCTGAAATGAAATTATTTACCCAAATAATTTTACTCATGCTAAAATAGTTAAAATTGTAGCTTGAATGTATTCAAAGCATATTTTAATATAGGACTGGTTAAGGAATTGTATTACTTCATTATCAGCCTGATCAAAGTGTATGGCGTTTTTAAGTTAATCCTTAACGTGTGTGTCGCTTAAAATTATGCATCTACTATATCCAATCTATTTGCCACTGTGCAGATTACCAAATAACGATCAAATGACCTGAAGCTTCATGCATTTGATCAAGACGTACATTGAAATTCATTATCTTGCCATAAAAATAAAAAAATCCAAAAACGGTCATTTTTGTACCCAAAATCCAATTATAATTTTATTATCATCACATTTTACAAATTGGCATAATAACTATCGTTTGAGCATCACATATTATAATCAAACAAATAACAGTGTTTTACTACAAAATCTACAGATTATATTATGTAAAGAGATAGATATTATGTAAACTCGAATTCATTTGAATTTGTGTTAGTGTTTTTATATGAGACAATTATACTTTCAGGCACAATTTTAAATAACTGAAGTCATAAAAATACAAGTATTATTCATAATAAAATCGTTTTCTATTAATATACATGATTATAAATCGTTAATGATTTGGTTCAGTCCAATATATTATGATTATATCTTTTATTCACATTTAGATTGATTATTGTCATACGAGTATAATTATGATTTTTATAACATGACGTTTATTAAGATCATTTTTTATTTTTAAATTAATCAGTATTAATACATTAAGATTTATACTGTTTTTAATATTATTGTAGATATCGTAATCTCAACATAACTTTAGAATTTTATATGTATCATGGCTTATCAATTATTTAAACATGCTTGTATAGAAACAATATGATATTATAAGGTTTTACTTGTGATCCGATTATGTATTCTTCTAATTGTTATAAATATTTAATGTGATATAATTTATCATTGGGGAAGCTTAAAATGAGTTTATCACGCACGACAACTGTTTGAATATTGTTTTTTTACTGTTAAAGTTACAAAGACATAAAAATTAGTGCTAGTCATATTTTATGTTTATAAATGTGATTTTTCCTCGCATTGAAAGTGATAGAAGAAGCATTTGCATGTGTTGCGGAAGTGATATGGAAATATTGGTTTAACGTATAAGACCATTATGCATTTTCAGACATCATTCCTAGTCGCAGTTATTAAGGGAAAGTACAATATTAGTTGTTTGCAGTTTCGTTTTGTTCTAAATTTATTTTATATATTTTAGACTATATTCAAATAAAATTAAATAAAAATAATATACTTTTAAGTAACAATCATATAACAAAGTAACATATAACAAGATTTTCGTCATGAATCGTCATGAACTTAATTTATTGTATTAGACGATACAGTATTAACCAAAAAGTTTATTTAACCCTAAAGCTGTATAGTTTATCGACAGGGTAAGTCTTTATCTGCTTAATTCAAAAGATATTTTCGAAAATTTACTTTGTCAATCACCATTGCCATTACAATTATATTATTGGAAAATGTAATTTGGAATTAATGGAAAATAGATTTTATGTATATTTGTGTGTAAACTTAACTCTTAAAGGAGTAGAGAATAATCTCAATTTGGCTATATTGTTAATAAAATATAATAAATTGTTTCCAAGTAGTTCATGTCGACATAACAGCTTTGTTTAAGATTGCAATGATAATGTTTGGTCTCGTAGCTATAGATCTAACTTATTGTGCTAATGTAAGTGAATGTTTCTCTGTCACCTGAACTGTACTGTATAGAATAATTTACAGACAATATTTACGTTGTTTAGGTAGTATGTAGGCACTGAAATTTATGGCGTTGATTAATATATTCATGTATAAATGAATAATAAAGTGGTGCAGCAAACCAACTCATTTGTTTTATTAATTACATTAGTATAATATAGTTTAAAAAGTAAAATGTGAAGACGATACTATTTTAGTATTATTCCATATAATTTTGTCAAAATTCAAAACATATTTTCTATGTAAATTGTGTCAAGATAATTTTTAAGTATTTATCTCGCGATAACAATAATTAATTGTATGAACATGAGATCCATCCTCATCTCAATGCCACACATTTGGTTGTTTGCGTTCAATTCGTATTACGTTTTTTAGAGCTATTTTCGAAATTGTATAAAAAATCTTTAAAATAATTTGCCATCAGCTCATATCGCTTTACGGACAGGTACTAAATAAAATATTTTTTCAACTAAACATAATATTTATTTTTCATAATATTTGAACTCTCGTCATCTAAAATATCTACATATATATGCCCTGATATTTACATGCTTTTTATAATTTAGCCAAAAAATAAATGATTGTAGAATATACAAAATAACATTTTAACAATTTTGAAACAACATGTCAGTATTAAGTACATTTTATCAGATTATATAGTTAATATTTCAGTTATAAGCAATTGTACACAAAAATGTTTCATAGAATAAGTACTTTGATAGTCATCTTAAAAGTATAGTAATGTTATACATGTAACTAACAGCCAATACAAACATTTGAACAAGAATTAGTGCTAAGATTTATGTGCAGATAGAGGTATTTATCTATATATGGAATCAATATAATTTAGATTTTCTAACACAATACAGTCTGATAAATGTGGACCATAGGTCAGTGAAATTGCTATTTCAACACTACAATACATTACAAAATCGATTTTAAGTGTTTTACGTACATCGATAAACATTTAGGGAAAACAACAAATATGGCAGATAGATAGGTAGCCAAACTCTATAATAATTACATACGGTAAGTACGATAATGGGCGAATTTATGCATATATTAGCTATATATTTAATAAGTTAGAATCTATGTAACAATTGCTCATTGACACAATATCAGCGATAATCTGGAATGTAAAGGACGCAACATTTATTGTGCAAGAATATTGTGCTTTGTTATGTATTTTAACTTTAAACAATGAAAATAAGAAGTATACAGTGTCAAACGAAATGAAATTTCCTATCTAGAGGTACAAAAAGATATGAATGTGCTAGTTGTATTGATAACAGAATAATCATAACTTCCAAATAAAATACAAATCGTAAAAAAATAAGTATACATAACAAGACGTCGCTGTGACACGAGATTTTATCGTGTTCATATCCTGAAAGAAAAATATGTTAAAACTGTAAACAAAAATATTCATAAAGAGTGTTCCTACAAATTTACAATTATATACAAAAAGGAAAAATATATCCAAAACCCTATATTACATGTACGTAGATAAAAGGTAAATACTGCATTGTTCGTTACATATTTGTTAGACACTGTTCAGAAACAATGCGCGCGGACTTATTTAATACTGTCCATGGACGAATAGAACATGGGATAAGTCTTTAAATATACGTATTATACACAGAACACTAACGTGCAGCGCAAAAGCACAGTGCGGTTTGACAAAGATTAAGTACATACAACATTAATTTATTAAGATATAATTTACGCATGAAACGTTTTAATCCTAGTCAAATTATTTTATCGGTCATTCATTCGTTTTATAATATAATTCCGCTCCTCGTCGACGTTTGTACCGTTCATTACCCGATAACAAATGGAACTATTAAACATTTATTATAATATATCAAAATCCAGAATAATCACTACGTAAAATACATTTGATCACAGAAAAAATATTCAAAATTGAAGAGAATTATGGCTAAATGAAAGCTTATTACTATTGTACACAATCAGCATGCGTAATCATATAATCAAATTGATTAATTTATACGTACGCTAGTGTCTAAGTCTATCTTTTATTATTGCAGTCGGTATGATATGTTTTTTTTGGCGTATTCTTCAAATATATTTTGCAGATTTCTTTAGTTTCCTTGTGTGATAATTGCGGTTGAAAATATTTTAAATATTATTGTACATTAATCTGCTTAATTGCCTTCTCGAATGGCAAAATGTGAAACCTAAATCTACACCTATATTTCAGAAAAATATAAGAGTAAAACAAAACAACTTTGAAATGTTGTAATTTTAAAGGACTTATTTAGTGTATTAAAAAGACTAAGTGTAAAGTAGATATTTTTTGTTGGAAATCTTTTATACTTAATAAATCCATAAGAAAGCATTATTACGCCAAACAGGCGTTCTATATTGAAACCAGTGCTTAAGTGACGTGAATTGTGACCAGACAATGGAATTCAGCCGAAGACATCTACTAAATTGAGAAGTGTAAAGTATTCAGTAATATTATTTTTATGAATTTTTCTAAATGTAATAGATCAACGCAAAAATCTCATAAATCGTGTTTTATCAAAAGTAATATAGCAGAAGTCTAAACGAATAATTAAGCACCAATAATGTTTTTCTGGATTTTTGTTATCTTTTTTCACGACACAACACATCTTAAATAAGTACGTGATAAGTAACTAGCGATGTATATATTTTTGTGATCACAATGATTTAAGTACACATTTTGGTAAAGTGTAATTCCTGATCTTTATAAACTCTTTGATGTGTTAATTTAGAGTTAAAAGGAACCATTTCGACAAAAGACAATTTATAATTTATCATGTCGTCAAAAGCATTGAGGAACTACATAATTTGGCAACGACCGTTATTATGCTTTCCGGCTTTCAATGTCTTCTCATAAAGTTATTTTTAAGTACTTAAAGGACGAAAACATGTCGTAAATAAGGATTCAAGATACCTTTTTTATTTATTTTGTCGATAAGACTTTCATTTTTATTCACGTATTTTGAGTTTTTCAGGTACATTTCTCTTTTACGTTTTTTGAATTTTATGTTCATAACTCATTTTCTAACTTTTATAAATCTACTTAGTTTTTGTTCCCTAGCGGGGTCCACCTGAATTATATGCATCACGTAAAGTCATACACTTTGAATGAATGCCTACTCGACTTGAGTAAGATAGTAGTTAAGGAATTCGCCGTTTATTAAATTACATGTGCTTACTAAACAGTGCATCGAAGCCGACCCGCATACTTTACTAATAAATAACGAACTCTCCGATTTATATCGGATGTCATATTTTACACATTTAATGTGTTGAATTTCTGCTATCTTAGCCTCGTGGGAAATAAAGTTCCTTTAATGGAAGTGGTAAAGTTATCTTTTGAGATATAGATAAATGCACGGTTTTCCTTTTAACTTTTGCGATCTACAACTTTGTGATAGAAGATACAATTATTATGGTTTTACCGAAAACCCACCACCAAAGGTGGTAGAACTCTTTGTGGTTCGATTCCGGAAGCACCACCGCCACACCTAATTAACAGCAGTGTTATGCGCTGTTGTGTTCTGGTCTGAAGGGTGTGGTATGGGAGACATACTTTTCCGAGGCATTCCATCTTAGTCCTCAGGGGTAGCAA
>DWPF01000537.1:0-10854 GCA_018251575.1 Cecropterus bathyllus | reverse complement strand
CTGGACATAGGCCTCCCCTAAACTAGAGGGTTTTTGCCAATAGTCACCGCACCTGGCATGCGTGTTGGTGACCGCAGCAGGTGGTACATAGGGAAATGTTGCTGCCAATCTCCTGGATTATTTGTCCCTTAGTCTCCTCCTACGACATTCACGGGAAGAGAGAGAGTGGTGCTATTCAAGACCGACACCACACGACCATTAATTATTCGATTAATATGCGTGTTGGAGTAGGCTGCTTATCTCCTTCTATTGTGAGCAGAAATTCATGCCTAGTCATGGTACATAAAAACGATAGTCATATCTTACTTAGTTATCTTTGCACTAGCTTTAACGACGTAGAAAATCTTTGAGAAAATCTACTTGTCCAAATTCTTTATCCAGTTCTATAACTGTGTGTGTATCACTCTGAGCACAGACAATATTATGGATTATTTTTATCCGAGTGCGACGGAACGGTAATGTTTTTCTACACCGCACATTCTACACCGCAAATTCTTGATGGATTTAAACATATGAGGTGGCGTTCGATTTGTCCTGGTAACACGAGTAAAACTGGATCCAGCAAAGTTTAAGAAAATCAAAATTAAATAAAAATCATTTTATTTAACAATAAATAAATTAATAAATAAAATAAAATCTTCATTAACCTATTTTCCACGCAACATTTTTTACGCAGTCAGTTAACCTGTTTTTAAATTTGACTTGTTCTGAGAGATGTTATACTCAGTTAGATAGCAATGGTTCATTGATGACCTCTTGAAATGAAAGCAGTTTGTAATATACATTATCCAAGTAAGATTAGCTCGGCACTTGCGTAATGATAAAACATGTGACCCCGTTTCGAACATATAAGTCTGTAATGAAATTTAAAACATCAATTTTATACTCTCGAAAATAATTAGAATTTGGCCTCGATTGAATCAAATACTTATTATACTCTACTACTAATATTACAGCAGATAAACAAGTTACTTGTAAAAATCTTACTAATATTATAAACGCGAATGTTTGTGAGTATGTTTGTGTGTCTGTTACTCTTTCACGCGGAATATACTAGATTGAATTGGATGATTTGGATTGGATTGGATTTGGAATAAAAATCAGTTTGTGACACTCAGTTTGTGGCGTGGAATAATACATATTATACATAGGATACTTCTTACCATAGTAGACGACTCAAGCATGCTTAGCCGCGGGAAAAAGCTCATCTTTTTTATAAATAGGTATATGCGATGAATAGACACGCGGAATGGAAACAGTTTTTAAATCTCTGTTTACTTGACTGCGTCAGAAAGATAAGTATAAAGCTAGAAGATAAACAAAAAATCTACTGCTTAAAAACGAACTGAAACTGACTGAAATCAATCGTTTTTAAACAGGCGGATATTTTTTTGTAATATTTTTAACAATGTTACTTGTGCCTTGAAAGTGCGTTTCTTAATGTTAGTTGTTGATTTCATTTTCGCATTGTCAACTATATGATCGGCGTGGTGACGGCGACCGGCGTGCGTACGCGCGGTTCCCAGCTAAAACGGAATACGTGTCTATTGCGGTAAGGTGCCGACAGAATGGAAAATGGACAACGGGATCTCTCGCAAGTGTTCGGTTCACTTACGCCGGGGATAAGCCGAGACGGTCAATATTATTAAAGCTGTTAGCGAGGAATGCGCGGCCGGACTAATTCCAACAGGCATTTCATACGTTCCGTACCGCATTAACGCCGTTCAGTATGAATATTATTTTGCTGTGAATATCCTCTTCACTGTGTTTGCGAATAAATTGTCGAGTTGTGAATAGTTATGTATTTAACCTTACGCTGTAGACTTTCATGTGCAATTTTACAAAAACACTGTTGTATCAAATGCTAAATATTTCTAATCATTTTTTGTCTTTCACGTAGGCTGCATGTGAATAAATGCGTTACTTGAGTATATAAGCAGATGCAAAGGTCAATATTTCTGATTTTGATTTACTGACCACCTTATTTTCACTGCTTTCACGAGTCTTTTCCCAAAATTCACCCTGTTTTATTATATTATTATATTATATTATAATTTTAGCCTCATTATTATTCACATATTTATTTATTTATTTATTGATGACCAACATAATTTATACCATAATAAAGTGAAAAGAAAATAAGTCAAGAGTACTTATAAAAAAGCTAAGTGCAATTACATTTATAGGTGAAGATAACATTAAAAAAGAAAAGTAAAATATACTAAAATAGCATGTGTCTAACAATATATGTATATGATATAGATACGTAAATGTATTGTATATTAATATATTAATTAATAAGTGTAAATAAAAGTAGTAATGTTAATATTAGTATGCCTACTTCTTGTAAATGGAATTAACATTTTGTACGAACTAAATGGTGTGGGGTGTTAATAGTTAATTGCAACATTAGCCGACGCAGAAAATAAATCTGAGCGAAATGTTTAGCAACGTGAAATTCCGATGGTCAAATTAATTAAACCCACGATCACGATTCCATGTGCCTGTAAATCTTAGCCTCAGTCTGCATTCGAATAAATATCCTCCAGCTGAATACTAGATTTCTAGGCCATATACTAACAGCATTGCAAATATTCGAACGTTTTCGACTATCGTATATTCTGCCCTCGTCAAGAGCGCAGTAATCGACATTTTATGCTAATTTAGACTTTTTGCGGTAATTACATTTAAAGAATGTTGTTTACACGTGGGTAGGTGAAAATAGTTTTTTTTTTTACTTTTTCTTCAATACTTAATGAAAAATGTAGTACTTACGCATAAATGATCAGTTTTAGGTGATTAAGTGAATATGTAAATCCCATTTATAAAAATAAAATGCAGCATTTACGTTTTTTTTAAATAGAATAAATATATCAAGTTATCATACCCGATATATATTTATTCCAATATCAACGAGGTTAAGTAGAGATTAGTAAAAAAGGAAAACACTTAAACGCGTTTATTTCGTTACGTTACGTTACGTTTATCTCAAAACTATAATTTTGCATATATTGCAGTTTTCATTACGACGGCAGTATTTGTGTAATGCACGATTCGTTTCTATTACACTTGTAACCTTCGATAAACGACCAAGTTAAGTGTCGATAACTGTCGATTGAAACGAATCATCCCAACGATCATACGGCCATTTTTCAAATGGCTGCATAAAATGCAAGTGTTAAAATGATCGACGATTGTTTCTTAAGACTTCGCAAAATTTTAACCATGGGCATTACTCCCTCCATTAAATTCAAGGTGTGGTAGAGAGCCGTGGAGTTTTTTTTTTTTAAACGCTTTCTACACTCATAGCCCCACACTAGGATACTCTCCAGTGTCATGGGTGCCATGGACACACAAAGACGAATACACTAACTCCCAGACCCAGAACAGAAATCTAAATTCATCATTCAGATGTCTGTCTGGCCGGAGATCGAACCCGGGACCCACTGCGTGTCTGACCGGTATGGTGACCGCTCCACCACGCGGGTCGTCGCGGTAAATATGGGTAAATATGTTAAGTATGTAAAATACAGTATGCTTATAAAAAAAATGTTTTATTGAGTAAACATTATCACTAAAGCATGTCGCGAGGGCGGGCCCCTGTACTGGATTGACAGCCCGTATTACTGGGTGCTTATAAACGATAAATGCAGAATATACATTTGTGTACACGCAGAAGTGAAAAAATATATTGAAATATGTACAACAAAGCCACGTCGTATTTAGGAGAATTAATTTAGTGAAAGAGAAAGAATGTTAGCTATTTGTCGACGTTTCGCAATCTCTTTGACGGCTCTCTCTTTATCAACAATAAAGGAGAAAAAATCTATAGAATCAAAGTTCCACTTAATCAATTTGCAAGGAGAATTACTCGGAGCCAGAGATAATCTGCGCCGGACGTGGCGGAATGCGGCGAGGTGCCCTCGCCCTACGACCAGGGCTACCGGCCCTAGGGATTTACCTGTGTTCAGTTGGAGCGTTGGCTATTAAACGCACATGCAAGCTGAAATCGATAAGTTCCGGTGGATGGTATGCACATTTTGTTTTATGTATGCTTTCGATCGGTAAGACTAATGTGGATTGTAAGTTACAGGTCAGATAACAGATACTTTGCCACTATTTTAGTTCTTGTAACTTAAGCTTTACATAAAAATAACTAACGAGACCGTAATACTGTATATATAAATAACTAGATTATTCTCGCTTAACTTCGCTTCGGTCACGTTTACCACGGTCATAAACTATCTGTGTACCAAATTCAGAGAAATCCGACCAGAAATTTTTGCGAGAAAGAGTAACAAACACACAAACATCCTCACATACTTTTGCTTTTATAATATTAATAAGATAAAGTTTGCTAATTTTCAAAATGTAATACCATGAATAATTTATAGCTACGATAAATATTTATCTACCTATTTTGAACCAGCAATCCACCAGAGGATCCGAAGTTAGACCCGTAGACATAACAAATTCTAATTAAGGGAGCCTAACGCTACGAAATAATGCCTAAATGTTACCCTTAGGCTTTCATTAAAGCCGTTATTTAAATTTATATCTAACATCAAGTACAGTCTAACAAAGAGCGAATTAGATAAACAGCGATAAATATCAAAGGAATATATCAAAAAGTGACGTAACGACTTTTTAGATTTGGAAATATTTAAAGTTCACAAACACGAAAACCTTACACATCCATTAATGTTACCCAAAGTCTCCTACACGTTGACACATTGACAGCCCTGCCAGCAGTCAAAGGGGAAGCTTTCGACAGTGGACACTCGCATGTTGAATATTTAGCGAGATGCATAAAAACTGCATCGGCTGCGACGCCATATTGGACGCCTGTATTTTTAGTTGGACCAAGAATAGCCGATGTGTGCCGAGCCCGTGCCGCTGCATCACCTCTGGCGGAAGGATGTTCTTTAAATGTAAGATGAGTGTACGACGTTCATTTTAGATCACCTTTGAGATATACACGACGTTTCGTTTGCACTCTTCGTGTCTCATCATCGCTAATTTTATTAGATTGTACGTGAACTGCGTCGGCCCGTGCCTATTCATACGCACAACAATCGCACGACGCCGTGACGACGACTGATCGGTGCAAATTAGTATGAAAATTCTTAGAGTGAATAGTAAATAGTATGTATGGCCACATCGCAACCAGGCATGAGAGGCCGGTCTTTATGTATTGCAGTAACTACAACGCAAACTGCGTTATAGAGACAGTAAGCTACAACGATGCAATTCACACCTATCCACTGCACGCGAGCTATTGTCACAGCCTTGTTGTTGTGGTACGTGTGAATAAGCTCTAAATTAATTTAAGACTGACTGACTGTGAGACTGTGTGAAGTATTCATATTTTCACCGGAATGCTTTGTATCAGGTGGATGAAATCTAAGGAAGCATTTTTGAAAATTCATTCCTAGCAGCTAAATAGGAAGAGACACGCTATCAGAAACACATTTTTTTAATCTACGTACTATACTAATTACCAATAGAAGATTAATCATGACCTTTGGATTTATAACTGATATATGACCATCTATTTATCCGTATTTACCCAATCCTAATTCAAATAAAGCTTCCGTACTTGGTAGATTAAATGTTTTTGTAGTTCCTGCAACAATATTTGCTGACAGATCATTGCTATTAGTTCAATATGTTATGCCAGACGCTTAAATAAATACGTCTTGACAGAAAAAAAAACATTATCAAGTAAATGTATGATTACACCAGACACTAAAATAAATAATTCTTGGCGGAAAAAAAACATTCTTAAATTATGAGTAGATAAAGATTAATTTAATGAGTAGATTTCAAGTTAGTAGAATGCATGTGATTCGACCCGGGAGGTACCACCGCGACACTTATGTATATCAACAGTGAAGCAGTTCTTTCGTTTCGGCTGAAGAGTGTGGTCCGGCAACCACACTTTTTATATGAGGCAACCATCTTAGTCCTCGGAAACGTATCTGTGATTGACTTCAGGTGTAAGTCTGTTCTATGTGAAGTTGGTTACAGATGTCCAAAGGCGACAGTGATTACATGCATTCAGTTGCAAAACAAAATTCGGCAACATCAACAAACATAAAAAGTTATTAATGGGTTTTTTTTATGTTTACATGTTGAGCGCCAATCTTACAATTCGATTCCACAAAGAAGATACCATGAAGTTAATTAATCACTTGAAATACTTTATATTTACGTAATTTCGAATTTATTTTAGTTTCGCGATGAAAAATACGTATAGGAATAGGTATCTGTAATCGTTTTTTAATCTTTCATTGACGTCATTCAATTTAATGGTTCCATTGTGTTCGATCGTCCTTAAAATTATAGCTCCAACAATGATTTACGAGGTATCTCCTTAAAAGTGTCTCTATGTAATTTAGCGCAATTTATAACCGCAAGCGTTTAATTTTATGAAAAATGCTCTCCGGAGGCACAATAGTTGCGCCGTGGGATTGTGAATGTTTCTGAGCTATCTCGGATCTTTACGATGCGACGCCGTTACTTGGGATTATTTTATACCCCGATCACCCATCGCAATGCCAACCCATAAGAGTCCCGTTTGAAGATATCTTGTGGTCATTTATAATGGGAATGTTAAATTACATTCGTAAACAATGTCAAGCGGATAATAAGTCAGGACTAGATTTAGAACATTTGAAAAATGAAATATTTAAAGTGTATACGTTGATCATCCATCGCAATGCCAACCGATAAGAGTTCCGTTTGAAAACATAACTTGTAGTCATTTATAATGGAAATGTTACATTACATTTGTAAACAATGTCAAGCGAATTTTAGTATGAACTAGACTTCGAACATTGGAAAAGTGAAGTATTTAAAGTTTATACCCCAATCACCCATCGCAATGCTAACCCATAAGAATTGCGTTTGAAGTTATAACTCGTGGTTATTTATGATGAAAATGTTTAATTACAATTATGAACAACGTCAAATTCCAAATTTAGACCTGACTATTCAGTCTTGACTAGATTTGAAACATTTGTAAGTGAACTATTGAGATTTCTTTGGTAAGGCTTGAACTGATTGTAAAAAGATTGTAAGCGTACATTTAGCTCTATAAAAGTATACGAAGATCGATGGCGCCTATTTTAAAGACCAAACCATCTTATTACCTGTAAACAGCATTGAATCAACCCGTCCATATATGGGTATGGCGTCAATATTATAAATATTGAACAACAAATCAATGATCTAATATAAATAAATCGCTATTGTAAAAGGGGCAACGCACTTTAACGTATGCTCTATGGAATTATCTACGAGTAGGAACAAAAAAGCATAACAAGAGCGATCAATCAAACGTGTCACGAAATCAAACCTCGGAGGATTCAATAGACCAGCAAGTAGCGGCTTAAGGTGGCGCCACATCTAGCCACTTTATTGATAACGATCATGATGGTATATGAAACGCTCGTTATTTGGGCTGCTTGCGTATGGGAAACGGTGTAATATTGTTTAGCGTGGTTGATCTTTGATTTGTGTGATAGGTAGCTCCAATTGATTTCTAATCACAATTTAAGTCCTATTATGACAATGTTTAAATGATTGTTTTATGTAACGATGGTATTGGTCCTGTGTCGGTTTCCACATAGTGTTAAATTAAATTTGTAGTTATTTGAAGTTTTAACGGTACCTGGCAGTAAACTAGATATACTATTGAGATATATTTTAAATCTACCCGGACCATGGCGTTTAAAAGTGTACGAAAGTGTACGAAGTCAAATTTTGACTTGGTCAGTTCACTTCTCATCTTAAGAGGAGTCCCATGTCCAGTTGTAGGCAGCTATCAATAAATCAATGAAATGAAATGAAATATCTTTATTTTGAATAGGCCTACGGTGGCACTTACAAATTGTCAATTATAATATTATTTCTTACACTACCACCGGATCGGACCACGACCTTAACTGAGAAGATCCGGCAAGAAACTCAGTGGGTTTGTCTTTTTTCTTTGTACACATACATCTTTAGAAACTTTCACGTTTATAATATTTGGTAGATTGCCGCCTATGGACACCTGTCATCAACCTTAAACAGAACCTAATTCCTACCTAAGATCGATAATATCACTAAATTGCTGTTACCACTGAGGAATATGATAAAATTAGAAAAATCTTTCTAAGCAAATAACACACGAGCTCTTGATAAGAACGACTAAGAGCTCTAGGTACTAAAGACGAAGAGTACTAGGTACGAAAGACTAAGAGTACCTCATATCATAAGTGTAGTGCACTTATGCTATAAGGTACCTAGAGCTCTTGGTAATCAAATCATAAAGAACTTTACAGGTACTGGTACGCAGTAGGGTTGTAACGGAACTTCCGCAAAAAATCGAACCTCTTCCGCAACTGCAACTAGATAGCGAACAATTAATTAATGACAGCCGGCACGGATGGCGACAAAACCGTGTTGTTCGTGAATATAATTATCCTCTTCTTTATTTTGATTATTAGTAATTACTTGACTTTGTATAAGAACTGTACTGTAAAGGTGAGGTGAACACCTCCGCATGCGCCTCCGCCACCGCTAAGATGGCCTCCATTACAACGCTAGTATAGTCTGACCTTGTCTACTTGACTACCCACTTTACCACATTTTGACGTACTTACTGACCTTGACCACTTGACTATCGCGTTCTGACATACCAACTGACTTTAGCGACTTGACTTAACCATGTTCGGACTTACTATAACAGAATTTGACCACTTGACCTAACCACGTTCAAGTGCACCTGTCAATGTCCGTTTCACTTAACCACGTTCGGACGTCTCACTTCACTTTGCGCGATTCACTTGACTTTACTTCATCACGATCAAACACGATCGATAAAGTTACCAAACTATAAAAAATGTTATAAAAATATAAAAAAATCATAGTAATATAAATACTTAGTCATATGAAGCAAAAATGATATTAGTGTCTCAATATGGTGTACTCGTACCGAATAAAAGTTGTATTTTCAGGTAGAAAGAAACAGAGTCTTGGAAGAGGCCTTAGCAGCGTTAGCACGAACGCACCACGCCTTAGAAATGTCAGTCGCTGAAGAACTCACTAAGGTACGATATCTTATCATTTTTTAATCAAATATTATACAAGGAACTTCGAGTACTTTTGTGACACAAATAAAATAGCTGTTTTTAAAAAGATTTATTTTTAAAAACATAATTGTAATTTTTTTTTGGCTTTTCTTGGTTATTTTCATAATATTTTCTCGTAATATCATCAATAAAAAAGTATAACTGTTTCAAACCTTGTCAATGTACTTTCAAGTGCTACAATGATAGTATAGATTTTATGATTTTTTTAAATACTAATTTATTGTAAATAGAACTATACACCGGTTAAAAAACATTTATAAACTCTACGTATGTATAAAAATGGATAACCAAAATATCAAAATGATAATACTACCACAAAATACTTGAAATTTCCCAGAGACAGCTCCCTGGGCAACGATCCCGAGATACCTGTAGCATTTCCCCTATGAACAATTGTACCAAACAATTTAGTGTTACAATATTTAAAAAGGATTTCTCAAATATTTGTTTAAATCAGATTACAAACAGTACATAGGTATATATATAAACAGTATATAGGTACATAATAATCGCCTGATTTTTTTATACAGAGCAAAAGAAAGAAAAAGACATCACATTCCCAGAACGAATCGAAGGAGAACTTTTTCGATGTATACGAAGGTGAGTTTAGCATTAGTTAGTTAAAATTCATAATTACAAGAAAGCTAACCATATTAAAAAAATTACTAAATTGTAACTATTGTATAAAATATTGTATATATAGTATTTATTATTGAAATTGAATATTTGGTTTTATTTTCGTATTAAAATTTTATTATTATTGCAGAATTTATAAATTATAATACGTAACGGGTTCTCACGATATGCGGATTTTAATGTTATTTATGCCGATATATCGAACCAGATACATGGTTCATGGTCCACCACGATTCATAATTTATAAAGAAATTAAAAAATCACATATTGTGAGCACCCGTTACATTTTAAAATTACATCACAGATTTATATCAACATAGGAGTCATATGACCACATTCATAATGCATTTTTGAAAGTAATATTCGTTTTTCTGTGTTCTCTCTGTGGGTAGCTTGTTATAATATTTTATGGCCATGGGGTAGACGTTTTTAATAGACAGCAGTTTTAGGTAAAACAAATATTAATTTCTCCATATGGCAATAATAGTAAATTCGTGGACAATTTGAGGACATGAAAAACAAATAAAATCTGGAAAATCTTGGCGTGCGAATAATGATTGATATAACTTTGAATTACTCGTTCCGCATCGAATATTCAATTCGAAACTTGAATAGAATAATTCGATTTTTTGGATTATTCGAAATATTTCGAATAATTAGATTATTTTTTAATTAGTCGCGAATTATTTTATTATTGACATTTAACTGATTTAACCCGTGAATATAATCACTGATTCAACCAATACACGAGAATTCCACTGGTTAACTAGTGAACGTAAAAGTAAACAATAAAAAATTTAATGTTTCAATAATTCGGGAATTGTTTAAATTATTTGCAAATTTTCGAAGTATTTGTCGAATTTCTAATATTCCGAAAATTCTAATTTCGTATCGTATTTTAATTGGCTTCGATTCGATTCGAAAGTTACTCACGCACCCCTAATTTATACCAATATTATAAAGCAGTAGAGATTGTTTGCTTGGTTGAACGGGCTTATCTCAGGAACTACTGGTTCGAATTGAATTTTTTTTTGTGTTGAATAGTCCATTTATCGGAAGGCTATATACATGTACAGAA
>DWPF01000536.1:0-10857 GCA_018251575.1 Cecropterus bathyllus | reverse complement strand
GTGAAACTTTGATCTTACCTAGGGTTCATTACAAATGTCCATGGGCGGCAGTGACCACTTACCATCAGGTGGGCTGCATGCTCGTTCGCAACTTCCATACTATAAAAAAATGATAGATACATTTATTAATCCCTAATAATGAGATTTAATAAGTGTGTTTTATACAATCCATACATAACACATAAATTGTTAAAATTTTTCATGTAAGTTTATTATTTTAACAAATTTCAAATTAAAGTCGAAAATAAATAATCTAAATATCAAAGATACCATGTCTTATTTTTCTTAAGTCCCGAAA
Organism: Cecropterus bathyllus; assembly: GCA_018251575.1. Taxonomy (NCBI): domain Eukaryota; kingdom Metazoa; phylum Arthropoda; class Insecta; order Lepidoptera; family Hesperiidae; genus Cecropterus; species Cecropterus bathyllus. Next base: position 10,559 of record DWPF01000536.1, on the reverse strand, counting down.
CGCATATTACCACCAAATATCAATAATATGTGTAGCTATGATGCCGATTTATGTATTTAGGTCAACCACGGAGAAGTGGTAGGATTGTTCAATACACTATTATAAATCAAATGTGAAAAGTCCTCATCAGTCGACGTGGAAAAAATTACTAGGGGTCAAAGATCACAAAAACAGTTTTTTCGCGATTTTCAGCAAAACGGTAAGTTTTATCATAAAATTAGCTAAGACAAAAATTATAGATCAGATAATTATACAATGAAAATGTCTCAATATTTTTTCTTAAGAGCCACCGTTTCTGAGATATAACGATTCAAAAGTAGAAAGAGTTGAAAAAGAGCCAGGGAGGGGGTTTTATCTGTTCACCACTCTCCCCGTCCCAATCGCGTGGGTTCGTGCCGCTCTGCATAGAAATGGAATGGCGAAAAATGGTCCTTCTATAATAGGAGCTGTAATTTGTAAGATTTTGTGTTCCCAGGAAAATACTGCCTGTGACCTCGTCAGGAACCACATTTTAACATCAGATACCGAGGTACTTTCTTGTACCTATTGTTTTAAACCTTAAAATTTTTGAATTAACATTTAGTATTATATTGTACTGTGCCTTTACGAGATTATCTCAAAGCCTCGCATCGTACTTAAGTATAATGAGAAAAGTAGGTCTTCTATTTCTTTTGTTGGATTCAGCGCACAACAGAGCGTTGGTGGCAGCCAGCCAAACGGGGGCTTTAAATCGATGGATGTACACAAATGCGTGTCATGACCGTATAAGCACAATCCGTGACACAAATTTAATACATAACTCATATAAACAGATATGGGTTCAGTGCTTTATTATTTACGCTATTCGTTACCTACATTGAAGCCGACAGACCTATGTCTACTTTACTCTTTACACGGAAGTCGCTAGCTAGAGCCAGGGCAAAAGTGGTGAACACTGGATATAAGGAGTATTGGTTTTTGCGTTTCTAAGCGGTAATAGATAACCCTTTTATAGGAATGTTAGGAATTCAATGTGTAAGACGTTTTTCGAATCTTTAGAGAGCAGGTGCTTCCCTATCACCCCTTGGGTGTTACCCCATTACCCTACACAGAACAGAGGATTCGTTACTTAACGCTTCGATTTTGATACTCAACACTAATTTTTAACTACTTACTAAAAGTAGTAAATAGCTGTGTAGTTTACCATACTTACATAATGTTAGACGGTGTCAGGCACGACACGACTCGTGTCTGGTATGCTCAATGTCTGAATATAGGTAGTTGAGGTACTTAACATTCAAATATACCTATAAACTAAAACATTATTTCAATGTATAACTCAATGCGATCGACTATGGATATATTTTACTCGATTACGATAAGAAATCTACGAGATATGAACACTTAAATATAAATTGGCATTTGCCTCGCTATGCCTCGTATACGAGGGTAAAGTGGGGTACCTTGAGAGGCATTGTATATATATAATTCAAGAAAAAAGTTTCCACGCGTAATAGTTTTTATTATCGGTCATATAATATTTTAGAACAACAATTGGCATCATTTTGAGATAATAAGACACCACCAATGTCTTTATACCATCTTACCATCTTTGTCGTTTAGAACTGTTAATACATAAATAAACTACAAAACTCTGGAATAAGTAGGAATCTTGTTAATTTAATAAATTCAACGTAACTAATTTCGGTTTCTTAAATTAACATTTTAAACATTTAAAATTAATTTAGTTGTCAACGCACATTGCACATAAATTGCCTTCGTTATCTTTATCTTTATCTTATTATCTTTTCCTGCACAGGAGAAATGTGCCCACTGTGAAAATTTAGTCACATTATATGTATTGAGCATCGTCTTCAAATTATTTTTGCTAAGTAATTTAATTTCAAGTATTTAGCTACCCTCATTTTTGATCTTTTTACACCTTTTTGCATTCTTTCTCTATGAAAAGAAGTCTTTCCTCTCCGCTTGAGGCAAATTCCGCTATGCCCCGCTACCCCATTATACCCTCTCCTCTCCATATATGAACCTTAAAATGGTATCATTCTATAGGTAGGTATAAATATATCCTAATATTATAAAGAGGAAGAGGAGGTGTGTTTGTTTTTTATACACACTAATCTGCGGTGGTCTGATGAGATTTGAATTTACCTCAGTCTTAAATGCCTAAAGGAGTGCCAAAAAATTAAAAATACTAGACCCTAAGGCCCTTTAAAATCTAAAATAATGTACTTAGGTCCATCCGTGACCATAGGTCCATAGGTGAGGGAACACCTAAAAGGAAGGGAAAGAAACAGAAACAGGACTTATTTCGAAGACTTATACTTAGTTCCTGATGATTCTGGATCCATCAACTCCGCTACGTTAGTAAACTTTTTTTAATGTGAGTAAAACCCCGGAGCACAGCTAGTGAACTATAAAACATATTAATTAGACCCATTAATCGGTTAAGCAACTGCATACGAATGTGTGGAACAGAACGCATTATTTACAGGTATTAATCGAAGTAGTTTGCAGTGAGGCAGTGAGATAAGAGATCTCGAACGGTTCAGCAACGCACGTATCGTTACACCAAAGGTTTTATAGTGTTTTACTTAGGTATACGTAGTGACTATTCCATATACTGATTGGACCTATACATTAACATACATAAGTCTTCTCATATTAAAATGAAAGTAACAAACATGTTAATGTAAAAAAAAACTAAAATGCATAAATACAGTTGTTCGTGGTTTATTGTCATTGTTATTGTATCGACTAAAAGTTTGGTTACGTGTGAAATCTCACATAAAGTAGATTCCTCTTTTTTTACTTCTTTTATTGTGACACCTACTATGCACCTATACGAGACCAGCAAAGCGGTGCCGACTGTGTATCGAAAATTTAAAAGCCTTGTAGTTTCGCCTGCGAACATTTTAGGGGGTCAATTGACGCAATTAGTGCAAAAATTTGTTTCCAATCCTCTTGACACATCATACAAAGAACAAGAAAGAAGCAAAAAAACGCCCTCCAGTATATTCCCTATGGGGCAAAGCTATTTAACTGACAAACAGAAGATACATCAAAGTTTAATGCCAATCGCCAACGCGAATAACTTTGTGACACAATCATCATTTGTGACAAATTGGGGTGCACCGACACATCATACAGTGCAATTAACAACGCCGAAACTATATAGTACTGTTGAATATTATGGAATGAATCTTAGGGCTTCCACGCCGATTACTTCAATTTACGATTTGAACACTTTGATGAAAGAAGAGACTTTTGTGGATGCTATGAATGACTTCACGCAAGCTTTGGATCAATTAGAACTTAAGTTTTATGAAGTGAGTATATATAATTATTTTAAGTATAACTTTTTAAATTTCCCTAGCTTTTTGCCCCCCCCCCCCCCCTTTCGGTCGTCTACTACTTACTAAATCCTGGTCATAACATAGATATGGTGAAAAAATTCAGCTAAATCGTATTGGTAGTTTTTACGTAAAAGACGTTGTAGTACTTACGTCAAAGACGTTGTAGTACTTACGTCCGTACATCGTATCAGTAGTTTTTACGTACCTAAAAGACGTGGTACTTACGTCCTCACAAATGTGATAAGATTTTTCAAGTGTCCGTCGATGGCTAAATCTGAAGCACTACAAAATTACTCACAAGATTTTTATTAAGTACCGGGCCGATCTTGATAAAATATAAAACTGTCTTATTACCTACTATTTGTAAAATAAGTTAGGTAGGTATTCATTTATTTCTCAAACCGGGAGTTGAAAGAGTAATAATTAAATTCTGAGAAGTAATAATAATTGATAAAGCCTTAACTAACCAATTGTACGTCATTACGCACTTATGTCGATTGCTAGAGTCAATCAACATAAGTGCCTAAACACAGCCTAAATTTTAAAGCCTAAATAATTTATGCTCTAGTGAATATGCTTTTGCTAACAATCAGTTTATATCAAGATGTATGTATGATATGATATGATGATACCGTGTTTGTTAATAACAGATGCATTCCGTGATCAATAATATGGAAAATCGCGGTTATTTGGGTATCACAGATGGATGATATAAGATACATATATGACCAGTTTAGGGGCGTAACCCTATTATGAGTTTATTGACAATTTTATCGGTGTGTTGGTATTTGTATGTAAATAGAAGAAATTTAATAGGACATACATAGACATAATAATGTAAAATAATGTAAAATATGCCGTCAGATTTTTTCCAACCATCTTTAGAGCATTTTACCCGTTTGTGTTTGATATAGTACAAAATGCCTACATATTTTTTTAAAGATTGAAGTAGCAAACAAGCATGCAGTTCGTCTGATGGTAAGTGGTTACTGCGGTTCATGAACATCTATAAGTGACTTTATATTAAATAGGGGCTTTATTTAAGCTGAATTAAATCGCAGATGCGTTACTACTCCCGAAGACTAAGATCGTCGCCTCACTTGAAAGTTACCCGACATCCACACCTTTCCACCAAAAAGCAAGAACTGCTTCGCTCTAGAAATAGTAACGTGTGGCGGTGGTACCTTCTCGGTCAAATCATGTTTGTTCTACTTCCTTGTATCAAAGTAACAATAAATAAATTGATAAAGTATTAATTATTCTAGACGACTTTTCGCAAATTTTTGTCGATGAGTCCTCCGGAGCGACAGGAGAATGGAATATCTTTTGCACAATCTGGATTGTTTCTCTATTTACAATTAGTGACTCTTTGTACTGTATCAGATAAAGAAGTATCTATGGAAATCATGCAGTCATTGGGATTGAAAACATCTTGCGAGGTAAGAATAAAAAGAAAGTATATTTTGTAATCTACAACATTCAATCAATAACTGCTCAAAGTATAACAAATTCATTGCCATGCCTGTCGTGTAAAATTAAAATAGATTTGATATATTATTGTGTTATTTCATTTGTTATTTGTAACACATGGTTTTTATCCACTAATCTAATGACATAGTTTTTACAATACAAATATAATATAATGTGAAATTAATTGTGGTCAATCTTGAAATTTTTTAAAACTAACGGAACTTAAATCAGTATTGTATGGGAGTCGCATCTAAAAATGTTAAAATTATTTATTATTATTATTATATATCTGATCCTATCCCTCCAGACTGAAATGCCCTGAAGTGTATGCCCCAGCATACACTTTTCAGTAATAAGTCTAATTAAAAATATCTACCTAGTAAGAAATAAGTGGTGAGGTAAAAACAATTAATATTTTAGTAATCCTATTCAATATCAACATCAAACAGGATCAAGTGCAAGTCATCAAGCATTTAATATCAATTTTACCGATATCAAGCAATTTCTTGAAGTTCCGTTGGTCGTCGAGACTAGTTTTGGGGACACAGCTCACTATTAGCGAAAAGTTCCTTAGGAATACGGCTCCAGCCTTACACGTTCACCTGGACCGTATTAATAATACTAATAATCCAGAGGAACTCACCATCCACCTGAACAACATGGTACGTAAAAGTAGCAATTAAATTTTCTTCTTAATATAACTTCCCATATAAATTACGTTTCACGTTGTTTGTCTACGATGGACTCCTAAACTACTGAACCGATTTCAATCAAATTTGCACACCGTATGCAGTTTGATCCAACTTGAAAGATAGGATAGTTTATATCTTTATGCATTACGTGTCACGTTGTTTGTCCGCGATGGACTCCTGAACTACTGAACTGATTTCAATCAAGTTCGCACACCGTTTGCAGTTTAATCCAACTTGAAAGATAGGATAGTTTTACTTTTACTTTTACATATGTAGGTACACCAAATTCCTTAATGCCCAATGAAATGAGCACGGGTCTGCTAGTACTTTACTAAAAATGCTCATTTCTACTCGTATCTAATAATACTTACAATCCCGAATTAGTATCTCAAAAGATGATGTCATAGTGCATTAAACAAAAAAACTGCAATGATTTGAACTTCAAAATTAATTTGTTAAAACTTAAAAGTGAATTGAATTCGGTGGACAAAGTCCCATTATCCATGTACTATTCCAAAAAATCCAAGAATTTGTTACATGGATACTATATATTCCCCTAAGTTACATAAAAGGTTATGGTTAAGTACATAAAACTTATATCGGTGTTAACCTGATTAGCTCGATGTGCTCGTAAATTTAATTCAATTCAGTTGGATTAGATATTTAACCTCAAACGTATACCTAATACCTACCTGATAGCAATAGACTGAATTAAATTTTTCACACAATTGACACAAAGCACAATTAATTGGAGATGAGGTGGGAAATCTTCTACATCTAACAATCACGATGTTTGTTTCTTGAAATTATCGAGGTATGACAGGTATACAGACATGTCAACATTATTTTTGTGATAGCTAACACATCTAGTATGGAATATTACTAATATTAGCTTAGGTACAGCTGGTAGGAATTACAATGATAACGTGATCATATACCTAATAGATATGCAGTAAAACAATTTACATTATGACCAACAACAAAAGCCTTTATATGGGATTCTAGAGAAAAATAAAAAGGCAGTGTTCAAACAGCAATTTCTTGAAAAAAAAAAATTTTTTTTCTTATTTGTAGCTAGTGTAAAAATCGTTAGGTAGGTAAATATTTGTATTTTATTGTATTTGTACAATCCTTATGAAATTGTTCGCATGAAGTGCGAATTTAAAAATGCGTTACCTACTAGAAAACGCTTATAAAAACTGACGATCTAAAAACATCTGAACAGATTTTCTTTAATTATAGCTAGATAAAAATCAAAATTAGTTCATCGAATTAGCAGCTACGATGCCACAGAGAGTTGAACCCCTTTTAGCGTTTGGATTAAAATTAATTTAATTGCTAAAACATTAGCTACATGTAGTTAACATTATCTAGATTTCTAAAACGCTATTATTGCTAGGTAGCAAAAGATTCTGGTGGAGCGATGCACGACACATTCGAGGAAGACGAATTATCAAACGGTATTTGCGCAGTTTGGCTCACGACGTTGTACTTGCGCGCGCGCTGGCGCTCCGCCCCGACGGTGTTCAACGGCTCCCGGCCGTTCTATGATGGAAACGCATCACCACGCACGGTGCGCATGATTAGAATAAACGACGAGATGCGATATGCTCGTTTAGATGAATGGGATGCAGAGGTAAATAAATTTTACTCACGTATAACGTCATTTATTTAAGTAAAAAGCTTTAACATTATTTATACCTAACAATCAAATGCGCTCATATGTGATGGTACACATGCAAAGTTATTAGCCTAATCCACTATTAATATCTTTTTTACATACTTACTTTATGTGAAACGACCTTTGTCCTATTTTTTTAAATATTTCACATTATCTGAACACGTATTAATTTATTTGTATGCACTTACACAAAAAAACTAGTTATAAAGCCGTTTATGTATACACCTGCCCTGATATAATTAGTAATTTCCTGTAATCTTGAAATCAAAGCTAAAAATTAGTATCGGGAAGTAATACATTTTTATCTTTAAATTGATAGAATACATATCTACTGTTTGATGTAACATGTCAGGAGAATACCTAGCTGCTATTGCCATCGAAAATTAGGTACATCGTTGTCGCTGCAACATTCGCCTTTATTTATGCGACTTAACAGCACAATATAATCAGCACTCAGTGTATTTATTAAAAAAAATTAAACACAGATACATTAAAAAAACATGAACATAGACTTTTAAAATGTAAATTGAATATGTATAAAAATATAGATAAAGATACATTTTTTAAAATACAGTATAATTGTAGGTACATTATTGGAATATGAGTAGGTGTTATAAAGGAATGTTTTCACAAATTAATCGTCTACCGGTATATAACTGCTAAGTAGGACAATGTAAACTATAAGTGAAATGACAAATATCAGGCTATTCAATATATTAGCGAATTTTATCCAGTCCGATGGGTCGCGCGATCTTTCGCTATCCATAGGGGAATCATCCGTCAGAGTTTTACCATCGGTAATATAACTTGGATCGAATTCAGTAAAAACAACGTATTTGCCGGGACCGCTGCTAACTAATCGATTTACTGTGGTCAGCCATGAAGGAGGTGGCATCTCTCGTCGCCGTAAGGCCATCAACATTAGTGTAACCAAAATTGCTACCAACGTCACAATCATGGAGTCACGCACGAATAATAGTATTATTGGCGTATCGGAGCTATGTTTAGGAATATCGTTTCCTATCTCAGTTAAAAACAGGAAATGACCAAAAAGGCTGAAGCAAGCCATTATAAGTCTGGTGTTATCTTTAATATCCAGCAATAAAGACGTCAGTGTCAGCATAACAATAACAATAGACGGGATGACAACGACGGCTGCCGGGCCTGCTGCTTCTCTTTTCAACATGAAGGTGTATTTGAGCATCGGATACGATGTGTTAGGGCAACAGCTGTAGGAACCCGGCAAGCGGTCTTTCACTACCTTCAACAAATTCCAGCCGGGCCCGTTCTGGTAATCGTCTAACACGACAGCTTTGTTCTTGTAGAATGTAAAATTTATTTGCTCACCCGTATGCATCCACGCTCCAAAATACATCGTGCAATTTTGCGAATCGTACGGCCAGCGTCGCAGGGAGGTCCTACAAATTCCAGAGTGTGCGACATGAGGTACACAGGTAACAGTCCCATCGCTTGCCACCAAGCAAGTCGTATATATAGAATCCGACTGATACATGGAAGCATCTGCATTGAATAGCGCCATTCGCGGTGTCCATATTTCATGACTTTCCATTTGAGTTTCTTTGATATCGCCATAATCTGCAGGTTTCCATGTTAGAAATTCATCTTTCCAAGTCAGCGCTACCCAGCTGTGAAGATTGAAAGTTTCTTCTAGCGAATCGAAACTGATGTATTTCAGTGCAAATCTAACCTTAACTGTGACCGCACTCTTGTGGTCTTTCACTGGACGAAAATCTGAATGGTAGCCGCAAAGTAAATCATCGTGCAATCTACCTTCATCGTGGGTTGCACTTTGTCGGTCGGGAGGACAGCCAGAGGCAAAAAGGAGAAAACACACAACTATTAAAGTGACGGTTGAACCGTTCAGCGTCATTGTTGCGGACTGAATAATCTGTTCGTAATAGGTGTAATGGTTGATACCTTCAAACAATCCGCCCCCACGATAAGGTCCTAATACCATATGGAGCATCTATCAACAATAGATATTTAATACGTTTCTGATATCAATTAAATAAATGTTTTATGTGTACAAAAAAATAGAACAGAGATATATCTGTCTATTTAATTATTCAAACAAAGAGTTTAAAACAAAGAGTGCGTATGTCTTTTGCTCTTATATAAATTATATCCTATATAATAATTAAAATCTAACCTTAAGAGTGCCTGTAGATACTACTTTAACTAGTAATTTATAAATGTAAACATTTTTTATTATTTCAGGCAATAGAAATTCGATATGCAATACCTGATCTTACACTTCTGTTACTGATTCCACGCGGCCAATCACTGAAAAACTTAGCAGATAAGGTTTCGAAAGAAAATCTTCAATCGGTCTACAAGAAGATGTACTCAAAGCGCGTAGCAGTAACATTACCTATATACACATTAAGAATGACGCTATTGCTGCCAGGAAAACTTGAAACGGTAAGAATCCAATCTTACAGACATCTCAGGATAATATAGGTAGTACTACCCGTTCGCGCTAAGTTTGCTGCTGTCGACGTGATGTCACTCATGTCGTCAGCAAGAATAACAAGTTTGAAAAAAATATATATAGGTATAATTAATTCTTGTTACTGATTGTTGAGTTGTTACGATGAAAATGTACCTTTTTATTATAAAAATCAGTGCAATTACAGTGCAAAGTACATTTTTCCAGATATTATGATGTTATGAATGAACGGTTTTTTTTATTAAAAAAAAAACCGTCATACTCTTTAACACCATGTAACGAAAATCACTTCGTAAAGTCTTTACTTTACCCATAGTTCTAACAAAAAACGAACATATATCGAGAAAACTGAAGAATAGTAAGTTGCCGCATAAGTAATAATAACACGCGTTTACGACAATGACGTTGTCTTTGATACTTTTAGTGCGCTTTGCGGGTTGTGGGAGGGGACGCGCTTTCCTTTGATCGGAAAACTTAGCGCGGACGGGTAATAGGTACACTCGTCATTACTATATTATTGTTATCTGTATATTTAGGAGTAAATCTTTTCCCAGTAACATATACCGTCACCAATGTTGTATGGTTTCTTAAACTTGAGTACAAGTTCAAGAATAATATTACTATTATAGAAGAAATCATATTACTCGTCGAAACATAAACATAAACGAAAACTCTTTGTACACTCATAACCCCACACTAGGATTTTCTCCTCTGCCGTGAGTGCCATGGACACACAAAGACGAATACACAAACATCCAGACCCAGAACAGAAATAAAAACTCATCAATCAGATGTCTGTCTGGCCGGGGATCGAACACTGAGTGTCAGACCGGTATGGGACCGCTCTACCACGTTGGTTGTCATAAAATTATAAACTTGATATTAAAGAGTAA
>DWPF01000535.1:0-10870 GCA_018251575.1 Cecropterus bathyllus | reverse complement strand
ATAGTAAGTACTTTAGGAAAAATATTTTCCGCCGTCTCATATATAGACGTCATACTTTAAATTTTTTTATCGACCCTTATTCTGAATCATTTGAAATACCCATTAAAAAAAAATATATCTTTTGCATTATAATATAGACACAAACCAAAGCACCTAAATGCAACCTTAGCTAACTTAATTATTATAATCAGGCCAAACGTATTTAGTATGCATATTCCTAAAAGGTTCTAATGTTTTAATTTGCTTGAGCTACGCAATTTAGCATGATGTATGTATATATTTTATCAATTGCCCAAACTCCGCCCTTTTCTGTACCTTGATATACCTCAACAGTGCAAATAACAACTACAAAAAAATTGATTTCTCTAGTATAATCTTCTAGATATCTATTAGAACTAGAAGATTATACTAGAGAAATCAATTTTAGTAAAATCTTCTAGTAAAATCTGTCTCAGTACGATGCGCTTTTTATGTTTGTAACGTTGCTCACGCTGGCTATACTTCACCTTGCGGGGACATTCATGTTCGTGTCTTCCTTCTGGTTTATCTGAATTAATTGTAGTGAGGTCGATCTACCGTCTTATTTTCATATATCTTTGGTGAGTCCAAGCCTTTTGTGTGCTTTACCAGCTAATTTAATCTAAGCCTACATACTTGTATAGTGCCTAACCTAAAACAATTTGTATAATCGTTTCCTGGGAGTAAATTTTGTAATATTTGTTGTACCTATTTATAATTTTCGTTATTCCATCGTTAAATAAGAACAAAATCTATAAAATCCGTTATAAATACTGTGTAAAAACTGTAGGTTCTTTTGATATCCACAAAGTCTTTATCAGGTTATCATTACGATGGAAACCTTTCCTGTATTCGTCGTATTCGTGGTACGTTCATTACATCTTAACAAACTGCATTTTAAGTGACTAATTTAATACAATGTATAATGCAAATGTTTCTTATGATTCACGCTGAAACACTTACTATTTAGCACACACTATTCATTTATATTGAGAGTCTTCTTATGACAATATACAGAATACATCTGTTTCGTCATAAAATACACCTCGCAACTGCAACCAGGTCTATAGTATTAATTATGGAGCTAGTAAGTTGCTAGCCGATGTGCAATAGCAGGTTTTCCAGTATTTCCTTTGCGAGGAACGTGCATATAACTGCGTGTATCGTCACCAGTCGGCAAAGTGACTCCAGTTAAATATATTACCATAGCTACTCAATTGGTTGCTACTCCATTTGATAAAAGTATAAACATGGTTAGTATTTTTACTATGAAAGAATTTGTTACTTCGTGCAAAATATCCACATCGTACCGCGGACTTTGCAGCATTTTTTTCCGGAATCCTTTACTACGCGTGGAATCCCTATACTTTATAACTGACATTAATCATTGTGAGCATCGAGTGCGATAAATACTTAAATTGAATATCAAGCTTTGAGCAAATTTTGAGTTATAGTTATATCGCACCTGATATATTTTGTACTTCTCAGAAATCTTTGTCTTTCTCGCTTTGTATCTTGTTTATTTGCATTACCTTTAACTGTCTCACATATTCGTAAATCTTTTATATAATATGGAATGAAGTTAAAATATAATATGGAAGGAAGTTAAAATTAAGTTGGAACGTTGAAATAAGTATATCTCTCGTATCACACCCTTCAGACCACAACACAGCAATATACATCATAACAGCATAACAGTGCTGTTATTAAGCAGAATTAAGTGTGGCGGTGGATCTTCCACTGTCGAATCACAAAGAGTATTACCACCTTTAATTAGTAAATCAATATTTATTAGTGTATCATTGGTCAAGAAGCAGTAACATCAATGAGTCAGAGTTTACAGTAGGTTTCTCCGGCATCGAAGCACGCACGCGGCACGAGCCGACGGCTCTAATACGGAAATGTAATTTGGGACGTACCGGATACTTACTTGCGCGTTGTCCATTTGCGTGAAATTTGTGTACGATACTAAGAAAATTTTGCCTTTGTTCTTTAACCTACTTGGTTTTCCTTATCGAAATTATATGATGAAGCGTTCCTTGTCTTCTCGTGAGAGATTATCGCTTTACATTCAATTTCCTTTTACCTTATAGTTATCCAATAAAAATGACAGCAGTAATTGAAATTCCTTTTGTTCTGGAAGTCCAAGTTCAGTTGCTGTGTCTGGTGGTAGCTTTAGACTAATATTAAAATTATATTGATTAAGATTTGCAAGGTGCAAGGTGATAATACGAGGATGCTGAAACCGGGTAGTATTATTACCACAACTATTTCTAGCGTGAATCAATTCGTGCGTTTCGGTGGAAGGTAGTGGTTGCCGGTTCACATTCAAAAGGCCACCATCCTTGTCCACGGTACAAGCAACGCATCTATAATTGACTTCAGGTAGAACCCCCATTCTAAATGATGTTTACAGAGGTTCACATGTGGCGGTGACCACTTATCATTGGGTTGTCTGCATCCCCGATGAAAAAAGATTCCTGTCCTATCTGCAGTCGTCATGTCATATCTGGGATAGCGTAGATATAGGAACGCTGTGACTTTCTTTAATTTTGATTGACCTAATGAAGTGTCTGTTCATTTTTGCTATTAAATTTCCTTTCAATCGATGATATGAAATTATGAATCATCTTAAGTAACAGGATAAATTTATTTGAATTTAGTAGGCAGGTACTTGAGCTCTTATATTTAATTTCCACTATAATTCAATGATATCATGTGAGTACACTACGATATAAGATATGAAAGTACTTTATCAGTATCGTATTTCGTTTCGTAGTAACCGCAGTTGGCATAACAATACACTTATCGACGATACCGAGAATTATTCAGACGATATCAAGAGATATCAGTTTGGTTAGCCAAACGGCGAAGAGAGTATGAATGTCAAGGAAGGTGGATAAATAAAAGCTATAATATATAGCAGTCAAAAATTTGTTTGACCACTGCAGCTTGTTTTAGGATATATTTCGAAACGTAGAAGTAGCACTGTAGACTGGTCTGAAATATGACTGTATCTGATGGTAAGTAGCCACTGCCGTCTATGGACGTCAATGATGTGAAATCAATCCCAGATAAGCATAGTCTTACGTCAGGTTGGTCACATATATGTTGCTACCCCTGAGTAATAAGTAAAAACGCCTCAGATAAGTATATCTTCCTAATGATATACTTTAAACTAAAAAACAGCAGCGCTTAACGCTGATATTAACAATTAGGCAGAAATAGATCTGGCGGTGCTGCCTCCGGTGTCGAACCACGAGAGGAACTACCTTTAAAATTATGAATTCCCAGCTTTTGGCTTACTTTACGAAAACCCTTTATTGGGAATTTTGTTTGTTAGGTCATCATGTTAGCATGAACTTGTTCGTCCTCTAGAACTGCACGTCGCTTCCCATGCAGGTAGCGAATGGTGGCACACTATCTCGATATGGAGTAACCGTGTCGCGATAATGGGAGCGCAACCGATACTTTCGCCACTCTGTCGCCCTTGTTTCTTCATGCACGTATTTTCATTATTGTAATTCATATACTTATATACAAAATAAAGTATAGCACTGGAATTCATTGTTTTAAACGAAGTTTTACTGATATTTTTTTAATGGAATCGTCTATTATTTGTTAATCCGTAAATGTACAATTAAAATAATCTCTTACTCCATATTCCTAATGCAGAAACTAAATGTGGTAGAACTCTTTGTGGTTCGTTTCCCAAAGCAGAGATTACTTGTGGTCTACCTCTTTGGGGTCTGTTCCCGAAAGTACTCCCGCCACACCTATCTGCCTGATAATGCCAGTGTTATGGGCTGCTGTGTTCTGGCCTGAATGGTGTGGTAAGGAAGACATTTTTTTCCGAGGTATTCCATCCATTCCATTCCATTAGTTCTCAGGGGTAGCAACGCATCTGTGGCTAACCTTAGGTGAGATTATCTCGCCTCGGGTTGATTACAGATGTCCATGGGCGGCAGTAGCCACTTACCATCAGGGGTCGGCATGCTCGTTTGCTACATCCATACTATAAAAAATAACTCCGGTCGTATTTATTGATTTAAATGTTATGATGAACAAAATATTTTGCTGCTTCTTATGTGGCTTTTCTCGGTATGCAAATTAACTGTGTCTTGCGATATATTTAATGTGTCGCAAAATGCGGAAATGTCGTAGTGGAATTTCCGTTGACTTGCAACGCCAGCGCCGAGCCCACGATCTGTGACCGTCACCGGTGGATGTCTCGCTCATGCAAACAAATTGCTCATGTACTGTTTTTAAAACTGCCGTTTTATTACGACGTTTACCGACAATTTCCGATATCGATAAATCAAATCAAAAATTACAAAAAACATTCACTATTTAAACGATTCAGTGCAATTAATTAAATCAGTAAGTAAATAGGTAATTCTGTCTGTCATTACTTTTAATCTCTTCTAAGTAGTGCATAATGTACTTCGATGATAGGCGATGTGTAATTTCTTAATCTCTTTAACGATTCTGTTCTCGCTTTAGAGGTCACTATTCTTTTAATGATGAGTTCGCGGGGCGTTTCAACCTCATTCTCGAAGGTGATAATGCGTTATGTGGTGGGGATCAGGGTTCAGAGAATATTTTATTGTTTTAAATAGAATTGTATCTTATGGTGAGTGTACATTAGGGCGCATGAACATCTTTTAATTTAAAGGTTCGCCAGTCTTCAACGAGTTGAGTTCGACGTTGGAACATGTTATACTCTCTCCGCATAGAAGATAACTAAAACTGATGTTAAAAATGTGATGATAGTGGAAGTAAATCGGTTGATTGTATACGCTTGTTTACTGCACGCGACAGTTAATTGTGTTGGGGGCATTGTTCGCGCGTCCGCCGTGACATCAGCTCGGACACATCTGAGCACCACCCATTGTTGCCGCTCGCCGACCCACTTGCTTTCAATGACGTCCATTGTGATCACTCGTGATCGTACCCCACAACATTCGGATGATCTTATATCCCCGCTCCATTTCATTCCAGCTCTAGACTAATTTGTCGGTGAATCAGCGCACTGTGTCAATACCAACGAATAAAGTCTCAACGACACAGTGACCGGATTCTAGTCGGCATTCATATTTAAATATCCATATGCGGGTCGCTAATAGATCATTGAAGTAGGCGTCTTGGAATAAGATTATATAAGTAATTTGAGTGGCTATCAGATGTGATAAGATTATCGGAGACTGCAATATCGTAACGTCGCTTGACCTAATTAGTTCGATTACAAAATTGTTGTTCAGCCTGCAATTATTTCTAAGAATGACGGAGCATAAAACGTTAGAAATGTATTATTGCTTATTAATTAAGATGTTACGTAGAACAGTTGGATATTCGATGAATCGCAATGTAGGCAGTAATTTATATCGTTCGGTGCAATGGTAGGAGTACTGATGATAATATATATTAAGTATGTAATTGTGGTGGTTGTTGATGACTCGTACCGTGACGTTTTCAGCGCCATTTTATGATCATAATGTACACAGAAAGTGATGTTGTGTTCTTATTCTATTCTAAAATATAACATGCCATAGTTTAAATATTTAAGTAACTTTTTGCTACTGGTTTTGAATTTCTTAAAAATTTATTGTGCTTATATCAGGATTACATGTCTTTCAAATCTATGCTCTCATTGACTAAGCCGAAATGAAAAAGAAAACCTATTTTATTTCACAAAAGAATATATTAAAATCGTGCTAAATTAATATGGAATATCCCTTTTAATTTGTTCTTTCTGCGGTTTGCTGCCGATGCAATGGGCAGCGTGCTGTATCACACCGGAACACGTCGGTTCGTTGCCTTTTACTTGCTAGTTACAACTACTTGCGGCATATTTACGATCTATACCACTCTTATATTAGCATTTTTATATGACGCTACACGTGTTTTACTTGTAAAACTGCTTGTATTATTACCTAGGTCTGTAGAAGAAGATTTTTTTAGTGATGTGACCAGACTATAGGAAAATAATTATCTGTAATATTTATGAGAGAAGGCAAAGGAGCAATCAGTTCAACTGATAGAGAGTGGCTCCTGCCTGCTCATGGACACCGTTCTATCCACGTAATAGACCCCATATAAGATCGTGAGTCCTGTCTGAAATCAACAACAGGTTGCGTTGAGTTGAGGACTAAGTTGGAACGCCTCAGTAATGAGTACTTATTTATCTTCAACCAGAACATTGCAACGCTTAAGAGTGTTGTTATGAATGAGACATAGGTGTGGGGTGGTGTCTTCGAAGTCGAAACACAAAAGGATCTACCACTCAATTTTGTGAATTGTGGACATTTGATTAGGCAGTATAGTAGCAGATACACATTTAAATAGAGTATGTAGCACAGTGTCAGTTACAGAGGACGTGCGATTATCGGCGCCGCTCGGAATGCGGGAACTATCGCGGGATCGTTGAACCGCATTGTTGGATTGGAGTCAAGTTTACGGCTGACATATATTATCATGGCAATGTATTGGGTAACCTGATGGTGACACATTCGACTCAAATTTGCATAAAGGATGTTCGGATGATGGTTAAATTGATGAGTATCAATTTAACCATTCTCCGAAATGAATTTCTTGATTAATGACGTTGTATTCGTGGATGTCTTCTAAACGGTTCTGATTAAGCAATCAATTTTAATACCTACCTACCATTTCATACTTAGTTACAAAAAACCAGGTATATATAGAAGTAACTGTACAATTATCAGTATAATCTAGTCATAATTATATTTACTGAGATTTAACCAATGTGACAATTGCTTGCAAGTTGTACACTCGTAACGCTCATATTTTTTAAGTTTCACTTCATTGTCATTTACTTTTATACCAAGGTCCGTGCGTCAGGAACGTTTTTATTTGTTGAATGTTAATAATCATTAACATTGGTCAAGATATGAGTTTACCCAAAACTGCGTCACTTTTCATTTGATCATACGTCCGCATTGTATTCTACTATAATAGTTCCATTTAAATAACTCGCATTTGACTGGAACAATTTGTTCCTTAAAGTACTCTGAAATCGTACGCCTGATAGTATTATTAAAAAGACATATCGGCTAAAGAGGTTTATTGTGAAACGCTTGATATAGTCAAATAGTAAATACATGAATCTCGTCAAGCACACAGTCCATAGTTCCACACACATAACGGTCACACATAGTGCGGGATGCCGCGATAATAATGGTCGGTGGAGGCGCGACGTGCCGGGAATGCGCGCGTGCACGAATGCTCGTCAGTGGGGAGGGCCATCTGATATCGATTAATCGAAACATCTTTTTTTGCCAAAAACGTTTTTTTTCAATCGATATTAAGTAATGCATGGATGTAGCAAACCGATTCTTCCTATCAGAAAATCGTCTCTTGATGGTTTTTGAACAGACTTTCAAAAGGAAAAAGTTTTTCATTTCGTCACGCAAATTCGTTTCATTTTTTTGATTTTCGCCAATATATTGCAAAAGTAGCAATAATAGCTTTTTGAACTCAAAACCCCAACCAAACAAAAATATTAAAAGAAATTAATCGAAGATCGCTTTGTAAAAAAAATTGATTATTTAGATCGTACTTTGTTAATATTTTCTTCGCGTCTTATTGCGGAAAGAATTCCCATCACTACACGTAACACAACTATGCCGCAATATTCACAAACAACATCGTGCTTAGCTATTTCAATTGCCTCCAGTGATGTATCCCAAAATATGCTAAGACTTTTGGTCCCGTTTCAGCGTTATATTTTAGGTTTGGATTCGGATGTATGACGTTGTCGCCCATTTGTCTGAGAATTAATGACACATTTGCCTTTATTAACAAGAGTTTTAGCCTTCATTGAAATAATTTTCGTGTCCCAATCGATTGCTCCTCAATTTTGCATGTGAATGTATAATTCATTATGTAACAATTACTTGATTATTTAAGTATAAAAGTTATATAAACTACTTTATAAAATAGTAACTGGCGCGTCAGTCGAAGTATTTTTTCTCCTTTGATAAATTGTTTTGTTGGTTTCAGAATATTCGTTTTCCAAGTATCAGTTTATCCTCAGCGGTGTACTGGTGAGACATTAAAATATGGGCTTCGGTTTACAATGAACGTCACACATACATAATTAGCGTTATTAACGACTGAACGTTAATGATTTTGTATGTATGATTGATGTTCTGTTTGTTCTTAGGAGATTTATCTCTTGTCATATATATTTTTTAAGACTTATTATTTAATATGAATAGCCCGGTCTGATTAACTGTACTCATTATTCAAATGCTATGACTTCACACCTCGCAATCACAAATTCCTTTGGTTTGAGTATTATTGATTAGTAGATATGACAATCGTTGGTGACGTAAATTCTAAGGGCACTTATTTCTGACTAGCAACAGTAATTGTAAGCGCTGTTGTTCTGGTCTAGAAGTGGTAAGGGAGAGATATCCATGCTAGATGCTCCAACTTTGTCCTTATAGGTAGCAACGCTTATGTGGTAGAACCCTTCAAGTAGGGTTTCGAACTTCTAAGGTAGAAAGCAGTCCACCTACCATCTGATGGACTAAACGCTCGTTTGCTACTTCTTTATGATAAATGTTCTTGTTGACAACTTTTTCAGTGTTGCTTTTTTGTAAAGGCGTACATACAGCGCGAACCATTTCAACTTAACGATCTGAGCGAAGTAACTGCAACTTTCCTTCAGTTTCCCTGCGCGGTTAATGATTGTAAAACAAAAGGTGGTCTCACTTCCGCGGCCACGACGCCCACGCGGCCATTTCACTCGCCACGTGCTCCGCTTCCCAACTATGTTAATGTTTACAGATACGAATTAATTGTACACGATTAGGAGAGTTCTTACAAGTTTAGTGCTTTCATTTTAAGTAAACGTACAATATGACTTATTGTTCCATTAGAATCTATTCAACGGCTTAAAGATTATTCTCGTTTCCAAGCTACGTCACGAAGGATTTCATTGTGCGAGTAATTTGGATTTTACATGTGATTTTTACTTGAATGCGTCACCCGGCGGGGACAAACAATAACAGAAAATTATGTTCCAACACCGTAACATATGGTTTATATAGTACAATATTTAATTATTATAGCAATAACTTCTTTATTCACTTAATTCTTTGTAACAGTCGGGTTGTAGGTTTGATTTGATTGTGATTGTTACAAATTTACCATTATGATCTGACAGAATTCTTGCCATCTTGCCATCGAAAATTCGACTGAGTTTCGACAAAATCTAATAAATAATTTAAATCAGTATATCCACAACTGGAAATATTGACAACCATATGCCTCGCGATATCAAGTGATACGATATTACAACATGCGCAAGCCACAAATGTATTTGAAATCGTGATGACGTCAGACTTAATCCTAACCACATTCTAACAACGTAAATCCAAAGTTTGTCCAAATTATTGTGACGTCGTTTGTGATAACCAAACCAAATGAAACCGTGTAGCTTGCGATAAAGCTTTGAAAGATATTTTTTGTCGATGAAAAATGTCGAATTATTTTACTTGTGGAAGATAAAGATAAGAGTATGTTTTAATCGGGGTGGTACAACATTGTCACACCTATTTCTAGTGAAGCAATTCTTACGTTTAGAAGGTACGCTGTGGTTGCCGGCTTCCTTTCATATGAGGCGACATTTTAGTCCCCGGGAGAAGCAACACATTGGCTATCAAGTTATATTTCCTGTTCTGTATAAAGTTGTTTATAGATAAGAAGTTGGCAGCGGCAGTGACCACTTAACATCAAATGGACTGAATGCTTGTTTGCAATCTTATAAAATAATGTTAAAATAAAATAATTATGAAATTTTGGAAAGTTTATGTTTAAATAACAATTTCATATTTGATTCCATTTTCATTCTGAGACATTTCTAGCGTACGAGGTACGCTATAAGTTCAATAAGTATATCCCTTGACAAGTATCGATTATTTATTTTATAAAATTTCTATCAAGTTGACATTATCATGACAAATAGTAGGGCAAGATATAATTGCGTAGATCGACTACAATTGTACCCGTTAACCCGTAATTTTATCGTAAATCAAGGTAAAAACGTTCACAAACCGGACCATGACAAGCATAACTCATCGTAAGTGAATATATTATTTATCTGTCCTTGTGCGTCTCCAAGGCCGTTGCAAGTGGTCAGCGGAGCTATTATGGCAACAGCGACAATTGTGGCGTGGGCCGGTGACGGATGCGCATCCTCCTTAGCGGGGATACCTGTATCCTGCACCGCTGGCGTCTGGGCCTTGAGATGTAATTCCCAATTTCGGCCAGGAGGAAATATTTGGCCGCAGTTAGCACCTCCTGCATCAGGTGCCAATTTGTTAGTCGGGATCGTTTAACTAGTTTAATACGTTTGTCGCTTTCTATTGATTGCTATTTATAGTGTTAGGGTTATTGAGGAACCGCGCGTGGCGGAGCGTTCAACGTATCGGTCTGACACGCAATTGTTCGATCCCCGGCCAGACAGACATCTAAATGAATGCGATTAGATTCTACTCTAGGTCTGGGTGTTTGTGTATTAGTCTTTGTGTGGCCATGATACCCACGACACAGGTGAAAATTCTAGTGTGGGGCTATGAGTGTAGAGTGTTTTTTTTTTTTTTTTAATTGTTTTATTATATTGTTTATGAAATTAGAGTAGTAAACGAGCATGCAGTCCACTTGATGGTTAGTGGTCACTGCTGCCTCTATCCAGCTCTGTTGGGCAGAGGTTCCACCTGAAGTCAATTAGATGCGTTTCCACACTGGAAGATTAACATGGTCACCTTGTCTTTAAGTCAGCCGGTCAATTAGATGCGTTTCCACACCCTCTAAGTGTGTAACA
>DWPF01000534.1:0-10874 GCA_018251575.1 Cecropterus bathyllus | reverse complement strand
CGTCTTTGTGTGTCCATGGCACCCACGACACAGGACATCCTACTGTGGGGCTATGAGTGTAGAAAGCGTTTATGTTATGTTTATGTTTATTTGTGCTTA
Organism: Cecropterus bathyllus; assembly: GCA_018251575.1. Lineage (NCBI taxonomy): Eukaryota > Metazoa > Arthropoda > Insecta > Lepidoptera > Hesperiidae > Cecropterus > Cecropterus bathyllus. The sequence continues at coordinate 10,775 of DWPF01000534.1, read as the reverse complement.
GTCCCCTCGGATAGGAACGTATCACTTAGGAAAATTACGACTAACTCAAACCTACTTACGATTGATTACGGATGCCCAGTAGTGGCAATGGCGACTAATAATAACAGTTAATTAAACTTAAAAAGAGCAATGTTTTAATTCAGGCATGCATTTTCCAGCTTTAGCAAGCGCCAGTTACTTTGTAGTTTAAAAAGTACTTTGTAATGTATCATGTGTTATTTCATACACTGTCGCAGGCAATTAGCCGCTGAGCGATGGATCGCTTGCCAGATCGGAAGAAATAATAAAGGAGAATAATAAAAAACTTGGCAAGCCACTCGTAGCGCCCATAACTAAGTAGTATTGAAGCATGAACCTCGTCCTAGTTTGTACGTACCATACTCACTGCTGTACAATACAAGCGATGCCTTTGTAAAGTGAAATGATTTCTTAATACTAGCACTAGATGGGCAGTGAGTATGCATCTTAGACCTGGTAACCCCGTTTCCCTGTGAATTGACCAATCCTGACAAATCTGTAAACGAGTATTCATATGTCGTACGTAAATTTCTCCTTTTTACCAATAGATTTGGTATAGTTAAAGTTCATGAAGAGAAGGACTGCGAAAAGATAATATTTATGCATGAGTATATAATACGTTACAAGTATTATTTTAATGTTACAACGTTGATATTGTTTTGTGATAAGTACGTTACTATACGTACCCTTTTGTATGTAGTGATGGTATTCTCAAAGTAAACAGAACGGTGGGAAATACAAGACATATTTATTATATTGACAAATGTTTGAAAACGTACGTGTAGTCCACCAAATGGTGCATGCCTTCACTGCTGCCAAAATACATCTATAATGAACTCCAGAATGGAGTCTTACCTGCGGTCGGCCATATCTTCTTGTATCGCTACCCTTGAAAACTTTGTTTGAGTGCCTTATGTAAGTGATTGTTCAGAGCTTAATGCTGTTATTAGCGTGACTCATAAGCCGAGGTCCGTCCGTCACAGGAGGTGCCTTTAGGTCAGCCGAAATGTCTATAATAACAGGTGGCGGATGGCAAGGACTCCAGCAATAGCTGGGTCTGCAACCGTGCCTTCCTCTAGCTAAGGCGAGGTCGAGGAACCCAGCAACGAGGACCAAAACCATCCTCCCCATAGTCTTCTTGTCTGGCTGAGCTTTAGGCTCACTACCAAAACCCGGTGAAGCTGCAAAAGGGCCAACGGCAATTCCATATTTCAAAAAAATCTTAACACTGCTGTTATTAGGCAGAAATATGGGTAGTTTTATATTTTTTTATACTATTACTACAATTTTGTACTAAGCCTTACAAAATGCACTCACCGAGTTAATTGCGAATGAAATAAAGTAGCGAAACTGTCACTTGGAGTCTGTCGTCACTGCATCATCACTGCGAGGCACGAGGACGTGTTTCATTATGAAGTTGTTAGTGCGTGGGTAGAATGACTAAGGTAGGTTCACACAGGTGCGCTGTTTCTATATATCTTTGTTGTGCGTCTGTTTTTTTCTGTTTCTTTCTTTATTAGCATTATACAGGACGCGCAAGGCTTTTCATCATGCTCAGTATACGTTTAAAACTCTTGGAGAGAGTTTAGGGAGGATATATTATGAAATGTATATTAGCCTTTGCTTTTATTCACACCGCCCTATTTTCTTTGAATACATCTGAAGAACTGTGTGTAATAAATAAGTCAGCAGCCATATCCATCTTCGAGTATAATACAACTTTGGACAATTAGTGTTCCCTAAGGCTTATATATATTAGTCTTCCCGTTCGAAGTCAGAGTCTAAATCTTTTCGGCCGCAATCTAGCTATCCTTTTTGAACTTGTCTTTGGCTAAACAAATTGACATTATTATATACCTATTATTAAGCGGCGTACACAAGAGTGCATAAGAAAGGAAACTAAACATTATTTAATTCAGAGACTAGTCCGGTACAGGTTTTTTACTTTTCAGAAAAAAAAACCTATCATAGTCCTTCGTGTTCAGTGTGAACTAAGCCTATAACAATTCGCCACGTCACTCGCTACTTTCCTTCACCGTTCCGTGTTATTAGTGTCCTCGAGCTACTAACGAGTGCTCACAGCCTCACACTGCCTGCGCACCGTAAAAGGCGTTCATGGTAAATGGGAGCCAGGATAATGTCACTATCTTATATAAGAAGGCTCATTTATACCCCTGTCTTGAGATGTATTAAAGTACAGAGGCATAATATAACAGTCTATGTCATAGGCTCTAAGATGATACTACATGTTGTATAGTTTGTTCAATAAAATTTGCTTAAATAACGAAGATAGCTTCACTTATCAAGCTAGTTCATTATCCATAATAGCTACGAGCGTGTGGTACATTTTTACAATTTTAATCAAGTGAGTATTTTTATGGATGTTAAATATGATGGATAAATAGAGACATTTAGTTTTAGCGAAATATTTATATTGATTATTGAATTTACACTCATATGAGACTCACCATTTATAAATCATTATTATTATTTATACAATGACACTGTATCATTGTGGTTGTCAGATATTTTAATACCAAAAAAGTAAATTCCAATCTACTTACGTACGGCTAAGGAAAGAAATGTGTTTAATTTTTATTGTTTCTCAATAGAATCCCTAAGTTATAAGACTTGCCTATTATTCAATTCTCTGAAAAAATAAAAAGAGACTAGTACCTACTCGATATAGAAATTTATAATCGGAAAATACATATCAGTCCGTTTTCCTTAACATAACAGGATAAGATTATTCTGGCTTCTCAAGGTGTCTGTGAACCGGATGAAAAACGATCCTACAGTGGTTGAATAACTCTTATGCATTTATCTGCAGCATTCCAAACGCATTTGAATTAATCCTATTAATGTGCGGGGTGCAACGGAGTGTAAAAGCCTAAGATATGTAAGACATATTCGTTGCTATGTAATCATTTATCGAGTGCTTTATCGAAATAGCTGTAAAATGAGTCTATAAATGGTGTCTCGATACACTAAAAGTATATTTCGAACGCTCTGTAACAACTTTTGAAATAGAGAGAAGTTAATTCGTCGTTTAAAATTATAAAACTTGACAATATTTTATTTACCGCTCAACCATGGAGCATACATTTAGCGCTGCAAGACAGGGTAAAGTTAAGGTTCCAGGTGGTAGAACCAGTGTAGTTAGACTGGGGAGGTACCACCGCACACCTATTTCTAGCGTGAAGCAGTTCTTGCGTTTCGTTGGAAGGATGTGGTTGCCGGCTCACTTACAATATGAGGCGGCCATCTTAGTCCTCGGGGGTGACAACGCATCTGTGATCGATTTCAGATAGAACCCCTTTTATATATGCAGTTGCTTACATATGTCCATTCGCGGCAGTCACCATTTACCACCAGGTGGACTGAAGGTATGAAAAGAAGCGCACTTATTTCGGTACTTTATGCAGCAATATTTCGTGGTCTTATAAGATCAGACATATACATTAGTTTATAACGCTCAACGTTGACGTTTACAGTGCAGAGCGATTAACGCGTGAAACGAATGTTTCGTCGCTTTCGGTTTAGAATTCTTCTCATAAATTTCATAATAGTTCATCTTTTAATTCAAAAGTGTCGCCTTTTAAGTTTGATATTTCAGCGCGAATTCAGCTTTCGTGGTTATAACAATTTTAACGAACAACATGTCAGGTTTATTAATACTACAGAAATTAATTCATCTCACGTTACCCGATTAAAACTCTGAGGCCACACATAATTCACTGAGCGAAATTGAATTTGTACCATATGCTACGTTCAAATGTATTTAATTACCTGAGTTAGACGGTTAATCATTTTATTTCAATACAAGTAACTCGATTGTAGGCGATATAACTACGTTTCAAAGCTTTCATGATATGTATACCTACCAGTATGTGGTTAATCGTCAATTAAGTTCGTTAATATAACGTTATTGTTTAATCTGACGACCCACGTGGTGGAGCGGTCACCATACCGGTCTGACACGCAGTGGGTCCCGGGTTCGGTCCCTGGCCAGACAGACATCTGAATGATTTGTTTGGATTTCTGTTCTGGGTGTTTATGTATTCGTCTTTGTATGTCCATGGCACCCACGACACATGAGAAAGTCCTAGTGTGGGGCTATGAATGTAGAAAGCGTTTATGTTATTTTACTAATATTATGAAGATAGTTTTTTTTTTTAAACCCAAATCAAAACACAAATTGACACTTAGCGAAGTGTAACATAATTTTGCAAACAACAAAGGTATGTTACGTACATATGTAATTTCAATAGATTTTTTTTTCGATAACATACATAATTTAAAAATATGTTTAATCTATCTCTTACGTATCTTCTTCAAAACTTTTATATGTCTTTTTTGTCTGTGCAAGAAAATGTGGTTGAATTGATTCAACGAAAATGAGGTTTTATTGACTAATATTTTGCATTAATAACTTATTTTAATAAAGACCTTAGATATTGCTGTGCATTGTCTTTTACATTGTAATGAATGTAAACAATGAATGTTTTATTTATTGTATTTAATACACTTATTATAGAACATATTCTCTTTCCGTCCCCTTTACTACATTAATTTTAACTATGCTAAATATCACACTCCTCCATACCCATACTCTCATATTCGGAAAAAGTTATCGGAACTTATCGCTTCACATATTAACACTTCTCGTATATAAATATTTAAGAGCGTCGATAGTCGTGTCGTCAGTGTAGTTAACTACAGGAATTTTGTCTTGGACCGTTTAATCAAATTTCGGACGCTTAAGATTTGCGTTAGCACAAAACGAATATCATTATTTGTGCTCGGGTTTATATTTTATATAAAATCCATCCGTGTACATTTACAAAATATGGGAGTATTATATGTGTATATAAATGAGAATAATACACTATATAACGCTATAATTTCGTGCAAATGATAGGATTATGATCGGTCTATATCAATGTCGCGATAAACCGGTCGATCGCGGCAAGGTAAAAAAAAAATCTGCGACCTTTGTTTTTATCTTTTGTTCTTGAGATTCTAAGTTAAGGATACTATTTGGGCTTGACAACATTTTTTCAGCGGACCGAAATTCCTAGGTCGCACAGTACTTAGTAAATAGTAGATAGATTCACCATATTTTGGTAATGAGCCTAAATCTCTACCATGGTACAGGGCGATCCAATGCATATTAATAGCAAATACGTTTTTGTTTACACAAGAATGCCAGTATTAACGTTTCGACTGCATATTGTCCTAATATTCCATAGTTCACGTTCATTCATATAATTTCAAACCTTAAAACTTTGCAACGGGTACGCCGTTGCAAAGTTTAAGTGCTCATAAAAAAAAGTAATTCCACGTGGTAGTAGGATCAGTGAGAATTGGAACCTAGCCAGTGATGTAGCGTAATGAATGGGCAGTTTCGTCACAATCAAATAAATTGATTTTTTTATCAGAATAGGAAACGAGCATCAGTCCATCTGATGGTAAGTGGTAACTGCCGCCTATGAACATCTGTAAGCGACTTCATATAGAACAGAAGTTCTATGTGAAGTCGATGACAGATGCGTTGTTACTCCCGAGGACTGAGATGATCGCCTCATACATAAGTAAGCCGGCAGCCACACCCTTCCAACGCAAGAACTGCTTCACGCTAGAAATAGGTGTGGCGGAGGTATATCCCCAGTCGAACTACACCTGTTCTACCACCAGTCAAATTTATTAATGCCCTAAGATGATCAAGACGTGTCGATACAGTTTCTTTACAATTTAATCCTGTTTGGCCATTTCTGGGATGGATCAAGAATGGGCTAATTTTATTAGATTCTGACACGTCAATATCACTTGCTAAATCATAATGAATAATATGGTAGAATTACCAGATTTAAGCCAATAGAAGCACTAACGCTAGACCTATTCCAAACATATAACAACATAAGATAAGTTTGGTGAGGCCGAGATAGTTACACGAGGGGTTCCACTTGCTCAAGGGTACTTACGCGTCTGTAACAATCTCAGCCAATATTAATCCTATTTAGAATTTTGAATTTAAGAAAATGAGACGTTTAAACATTTAATATAACTAAATAATGAATACATTTATTTTCAAAGCTAACAACGTAATAAGCTTTTACTTTATCAGAATTACACATTATTTATAAAACCTCCACTCAACAAGCTCTATAGAAAATCCGTTTATTTTATGAAATCCTCTCTACTCTAATGGCAAATTAATTCTTTAGGGAGTTTCCAATAACGAGAATTGAGACAAAGGAGATTCTGTAAAATAAGCATGATAGTGAATTCTTTCGAGAAACTTCGCGCCAGATCCTCGATACTATTAAAGTCCAATTTTATTCCTCAATTTTTTATAAACTTTCGAGTTTATTCTAGATTATCTCTCAGAAACGATGTTATCAGAATAATGATTTTGACTGATGACTCTTTTTCAATGCCAGTGGGGTGTATTATCTTAGTTCTTACTAGTATTATAAATGTGAAATGTTCTTTTATCGATTACACTAGAATGGCTCAATTGATTTGGATGAAATTTGGGACATCACATGGAATTTTTTTTCACAGTAGCACAGTTTACAGTGGCACCTCATCGTAAATATTTATCATGTCGTCATCATTAAATCCACTCTTCTTGTCGCAATATTACACATTCATCATAATATATTCTCACTGAGAGCACTAGTAGGGTTGCTTTGTCAAAGGCAGCATCCTTATTAAGCGTGCAGCTCTGAGAATAACGAATGGAACTCTGTGATGAAACGTATAATATTGTAGTTCTCTTTCACGGCTTTGAATTTTCCAATGTCATCATTTTCTCTCTCTCTCTTAAAAAGGAAATACATTTGCATTATCTATAAAATCCACCATTGTTTTATTCTCGTAGTGGGTTAAAGTATTTTCTCAGTCTACTTACTACGTGTGGTGTGGAGTAGCTTTTTTGTTTTGTTATTTAGCTTTTGTTTCTATTCAAAGGTCAGGGATAATCGTTTTTCCTTTTGTATATATGCTCTTTTGTTTACTTAACTCTGAAACAGCTGCAGATTTTCACCGGCTTTGTGTTATTTTAAGATAGTTACACAGTCACCGTGGAAACCTTTCACATTATCGCTTCTAATCTTTAAGATATGGAATTGAAGTTCTGCTTTAGTATTTACTATGGCGTTTGGTTATGCGAGTGATGTAAATTAACTTATTAATATGTTTTGGTATTTAAACTTTACTAGAAACTTTTATTATTTATCCTAATATTTAATTTGCTCATTTTCTTAACTTGTTTGTTGAAAGTTATTACGTACTTACTTATTTATTACATATAATTGCACGGTAAGGCATTGTATTATATTTCCTCAGTGTGATAATTTTCTGTAATAATAATTTATGTAAAAAAGTAACGTTTATTTCATTATTTACATAAATTTTACTGTCACGTGTATCGCCTACTGTGCTTTTAACTTTTTACAGATAAAATAATAATTGCTTTAGGCGACAATGTAAATAAATTTCACCATAGGGGTCTTGGGTGTGTAACTTCTTTGTAACACCTCTTGTCTTTTCGCGAAAATATCACTCGTTAATTGCCGTATGAATTTTGTGACTAAGCGGCAGATGATTAGTGGTTTCGCTTGGGGGTGCCAATAATGCACGTAGGGGTATGGAGAGCTCGGCGCACCGTAGCGGGGGTTCAATTAGCAATTTCATGTGTTCACGTATTAGCTTTGTTCATGATAATGACTCAGTGTATAACTTGATTCAATAAAGATTGTAATTCAAAATAATTATAATGAATCATTCTACATACTTCTATGCGACGATTTTGTTTCGTAAGCGTCATAGACACATTACAAGAACGAGATCATAATCGCCTGGACCCAGGTCAAGAATGTAATCTGTTTATTATTTAGGGGCCAGCTTGTATTTATTTATTGTACGAGATTGTTGTTCATTTGTTATACAGAACACGCAAGAGCAATTATTTTGTATAATTGCTGTCCTTTTTAGTTACAATAATTATTAAAAGAATTCACAAGTAGGTCGAAATAAGATATACGAAAATCAAGTCTTATAAACTAATTTCGTTATCAATTTATAATTATGAGAATATTTAAAATTATGAGCTGACTTTTATACGCAATAATTTTACAGCTTTGTAAACAGAAATTCTAATCCCTTATTTGAATTATGAGGATTAACTCATACCCTGGGGTGTGGTCACCAGAGTTGCTAACTCATGTTTTTGCCGTAATAGGTTTAATTTGCTACGAATCCAAATTAGAATGCAGCCGTATTAAAAAATCTTATCTTCGTCAGCTTATAATAGTGTATATACATTCCGTGAGACGATTTGGGAGTGAAGGACGATACTTTCAAACATGAAACGTCAATGACAACCAAGAATACGATATCAGAGAACAGAGTAAATTTTATATCAAACGCGTTTGATATTTGATATCGTTGAATATTTAATGAAACACAAATGGTGTTAAATACCCTAATGACTGAACGTTTTACTATGGAACTGTTATCGGAAACAATACACCGCAGGAAGTATGGAGAGACAGGCTTTCAATATCGAGTGGCGTGCGGCGCGTGACTGCCATTCAATATAATCTATTTATTGCAATGTGCCGGAATAGAGAAATTTTAAAAATAATACTTTTTAACTATCTATAGATGAGTATAAATAGGCAGCGGGAGCAGCAATCTTATTTTTGTGCCCTTAGTGAAAATGGGTACAAGTCTGTGTATTACCCGTTTTCACTAGGGTTAACGATCTTATGTAGGAACACACACACATCTTAACACACAAGACTAAAATTATAAATACCGTAATACCTTAGTCTTTTTGCGACATAGATGTCGGTGGTATTTTTTGTTGACTTTTCTAAACCAATAAGGCACACAGACAGTCATTGTAGTAGACAATTTCATGAAAGTAATCAACAATCTTCTACCAGAAAAATATCATATAATGGCACGGTGATTAATAACTCGAGCGGGGAGCATTTATCATCTATTATTCAACGGCGACGTGGGACGGTAGGACACAAAGACAAACACATTTTTATATCGAGAGTGCCACCATGCCCCACCAATTAGAAGTAACACCCATTAGCGTTTAATTAAACGTGCCCAAATAACGCTTTTAGTGACATGAATACCTACGAATGCGATGTTGTAATCGATTTGTGGAACCTTTCGTGCTTTTCAGCCATTTAGTGGAAATTCCCGGATCAATTCCCAGCTGGGTCGGGCTATGTTTGACGGATTAATGGTGTAGTAATTGAAAAATTGTGAGGGAATTTCGATTTTTTGAAATGAATTAAAATACAGAGCAGGCCTGCGGCATCACGCAATTTATAAATGAGCGCTAATTTTATATTTAAACCTTTTTGTATTCTAAACGATTCGTAGTTAAGACAGTTAGTGTTTCACGAATAAATATTAAAGTGTAATAATTAAAGTGATACTCATTTACAGCCGTCGTCATCCAAACGTTTTTACTTTAAATGTACTTGCGTTGCTTTTTATTAGCCACGTGTTCTCAAATTAGGCTAATGTAACAGTGAAGTCTAGACTATAATAGATCCAAATATTATAATGTTGAATTGGAAATGTGTACCAAAAGGATATATTTAAATTATTGTAAATTTGATTGTATGTTATTTGTATTTCTTCCGTTGCTTAGAAAGTTATTATCGTCATTAAATTTTTAACGTAATAATTAAATAATTTTATTACAGGAAGAAAACACATATTTATTTGCTATACGCGTTATTTGCTAAACTACAGAAATAAATGAACATGTTCTCGTTACAGAAAACAACCAAAGACCTTCGCGTTCGACCACTGTTTCTACTCGCTGGAGTCCACGCTGCCCAACTTCGCGTCGCAGAAGACTGTGTTCGAGTGTCTCGGCCGGGACATCCTCGACAATGCCTTCGACGGGTACAACGCGTGCATCTTCGCTTACGGTCAAACAGGTTAGTGCTTCGTCTAAAATACAGCTTCTCTCCGCAACTTTGTAATCAGACTTATTAGTGTGATATGTATATGAATATGTTTCAACCTGAAATATTATTTACGACAAGCGGTTTAGATATGGGTCTTAAATTGGGACAAACTACTTTAATGTAAATTGTTTCGTTTATTGCATCTACGTTACTAGAATTAGTAGCAGAAATGGCTCATTTGATTATTTCTAACTGTTTCTTGTTAAATATCGTCTAATAATAACTTTACCTAGTCTGGCTAACTCTTTAAAATTCTGTCTTTTGTTCGAAATTTTACAGCGAACAACTCACGTTATTTGTAATCTTTTGAAGAACAAAAGCGACGCTATATTTACTGGACAGTGTCGATATAGGATAGCTATACATAGTTAGTGTATTAGCTAATCCTAATTAGTAACAGCTTCAAGGAAGGTAGTCACGTAGGATCGAAGGAGCATCCATCTTGCATACATAATTGTTATCCTCTTCAGGATGCTTGTAAGATGAGACAGCAATAATATTCGTTAATAATTCTCGTAAACACAGATCTAGATACAGTTCTCAATAATAGTGGTAAAGCAGTAGTTTCCAATGAAATATTCACAATTCAGACGGAAGAGATCTATATCTATTAGTATTATCTTACATTTATTTGTCCTAAATGTTCTTGATTATCTACGATGTTTAGGCTTGTGATCTGGGACGACCCGCGTGGTGGAGCGGTCACCATACCGGTCTGACGCGCAATGGGTCCCGGGTTCGATC
>DWPF01000533.1:0-10875 GCA_018251575.1 Cecropterus bathyllus | reverse complement strand
CCGACGTCTTCAAATATCATTTGACGTTTTTTCTCTCATAGAAAGTGACGCCCTCTGCATTCGAAGAAAACAAATAGAATTCAAACAAGACAACGCTTTAAAAAGTAAAACATAATATAGACTGCCATTACAGCGGTTAAAGGAATACTAAATAGGTATTCCTTTACATCTCCCCCCCTAGGGATAGTAAACTCGTTCAGAAACGACGTTTTCATTCTTCCTCTTCTCTAGGAATAAGTTTAGTTATGTGGAAGAGATTTGATTCCATCTTTTTGTGACCAGTATTAATCCTGTATATAGATTGTGATAATTTTTCTTCAATTTTAAAAGGGCCAATCCGTATCTCGTCTAGCTTTCTTCTATTTAACTTGTGACCATTTTCGACATATACCCAATCGCCTACATTAAAATTATGGTTTTTTCTATTTTTATCATTTCTCATTTTATTATATTCATGTGACTTTATTGTTCTTTCTATTGCTATTTTCTTGTCTCTAATCCAGTCGTCAGTTTTTTCCTCTTGTTTAAGTTCATTTGGCAAAATTGAAACATCTGTACCATCCAATAAATATTTCGGTGCGAATCCTGTGATTGTGTGTTCTGTGTTGTTGTATGCGTCCACACATTGTCGAGCAATAGTTGTCCATGCCGATTTATTATTCGGTTTTTCATTTATCTTGCACCTTATTTTATTTACAAGTGTTTGGTTCAGCCTTTCGTTGAGACCATTAGAAAACGGCGAATTTACTGCCGTGAAAATCAATGTAATCGTTTTGTTATTTAAAAAATATTTGAATTCATTTGAATTAATTCCTGGATATTGATCAGTGAGAATGGTGCCAATCTCATTACAGTTTGGCACATTATTAATTAGGTTTATGAAATCTTTTGCAGTCTGTGTCTTTGAGGTCGCTATATATGCATATCTAGTAAAATGGTCCACCAGAAGGTGTAAATATTTTTTTGTCGATCGACGGCCGCCAAATCCTCCGATTGTGTCTATTGAGACAATTTCAAATGGTTTTGTGGCAGGGCCTAAAAATGACATTAGACCATATTTTGCTTGTCCTCTTGATTTATTTTTTATACATATTTCACATTGTTTGCATAAATCATTAATATTTTTTGTTAAATTTTTTGCTGTATAAAATTTTCCTATTTTCTTTTGCGTTTGTTTTATGCCTATATGACACATATTTTCATGCAATGATTTTATAATTTTTTTACTAAATTCTTCAGACAGTATTATCTTTTCCTGTTTCTTTACCCTCTTATAGTATATATTTTTTTTATGTATTATATTTTTCTTATGTTTTTGAATACTTTCATTATTCTCTTGATCTATTACTATGTCCTTCAATGTTATTAAATTTACTACTTTTAATTGTTCATCTATCTCGTTATTTGCTTCTAGTACTGGGTTTCTACTTAAACAATCGGCCTCTAGATTTTTCTTTCCCGGAGCATATTTTAATTTAAAATTATATTGTGATAGGTAAAAAGTTAATTCCCCCAACTCGTCATCTGTTCTACACTTAATATTTAAGTTCTCCAATGGTTTATGATCTGAATATACTGTAAAAGGTTTTCCTATCAGCCAGTATTGCCAGTATTTTATGGCCTCTTTAATGGCTAAGCATTCAAGGTATATAGCCTTTCTTTTTTTCTGTACCTCATTTAATTTTTTTGAAAAATATGCCACGGGTTTTTCTTTGCCGTTTGGCTGAATTTGCTTCAACACTGCTCCAATACCTTCTAGTGATGCATCTGTATATATGTTTATAGGTAAGTCTTTATCAAAAATCTCTAAGATTGGTTGTGAACACAGTAGTTGTTTTATCTTTTCAAAAGCTTTTTGGCAATCTGGTGACCATATAAATTTTTTATTTTTCCTCAGTAAATTATGAAATGGTTCTAAAATTATTGAACTGTTTGGTATGTACTCACGGTAGAAATTGATTTTTCCTAGAAGTTGTCTTATATTTTTCTGATTTTGTGGTGTTGGGAAATCCCTTATTGAAATTAAATTATCTCTCACTGGTCTTACTGTGTTGTCTTGTATTATATGTCCAAGGTATTTAACCGAATTTGACGCAAATCTGCATTTTGTGAACTTTAGTCGAAAACCTTCTCTTTCTATTGCTTCCAAAAGCTGTGATAAATGTTTTATGTGTTCCTCATATGACTTTGAGAAAACCAGGATGTCATCGATGAAATTTACTGTAAAATTTGATAATTTATACTTTCTTAATATGTTACTTAATATTCTTTGAAATATTGCTGGAGATGTCTTCAGTCCGAATGGTAAGCAAGTCCACTGATAATGGCCTTCTTGTGTAACAAAAGCAGTCTTCTTTCTATCTTCAATTTTCAAGGGGATAGACCAAAATGCAGAATTTATGTCTAGCGTTGAAAAGTACTTACAGTTTCTAGTTTTTGTTACTAAGTCCTCAATCAAAGGGAATGGTTGCGCCTGAGGAATCACTATCTTGTTCAGATCTCTGAAATCAATACATAGTCTTGTTCTCTTATTGTCTTCTTTTTTGAAAGCTAAAGTTACTGGTGCTGCAAATGGACTGTATGATTCTTCTATAAGATTTTTCTGAAGTAATTTTCCTACTTGCTCTTCTATCTCCAACTTATCCTCTATTGAACATCTGTAAGGCCTTTTACTACAGTATTTATCGACAAGTAGATCAATGCGTGCTTCATAGTCCTTTACTGTTCCAATATCGTACTTATCCTTTGCAAAGCTGGATTTATATTTTTCTATTAGTTTATTTATTTCAATTTTTTGTTTATTATTTAAATTACTTAGATCCATTGTAAATTGTTCGTCTTTTACATGTTCATTATAGTTTATAAAAGGTGAGCTACTTATATATACCTTTTCAGTTGAACTACATTTAATATCATTTTCCTTTATGTTTTTTTGTATAATTTCCAAATTTTCATTTTGAATCAAACTGAATTTTTTAATTATATCCAATCCAATTAGGAAGTCATATTTAAAGTCTTTTCCATCAACAATATAAACATCAGTTTGTTTCTCTATATCTAAAATTTTTATTTTTATTGTTGTCAATCCTATTGTCTTCTTAACACCATTAATTGTCATTAACTTTGTATTGCCGTACTCATTTTTACCATCTTGCTTCAGTCTTATCAATTTAGAATTGATCAAGGAAACGTTAGATCCAGAATCGTATATACCAAATGTGTTTAATTTATCTTCCAATGTTATTTTGACTTTAATTAATGGTGTTATTACTCGTTTTTTGACTCATTATCACTTAACGCAACCTCTAATACTGTGTTGTTTACGTTTTTACTATAGTTTCTCTTGTTCTCATAATCATTAGTCTGTTTAAACCAGCATTTTTCTTCAGAGTGGAAACGACTTCCTTTATTTAATCTGTCACATATTCTGCAAGGTTTAAAGGTTTTCAACTTTAATATCTTGAGTAGTTCGCTTGAATTTATTATAATAAGTGTTTTTATTCAGTGTTTGTTCATATTTACCAATTTCATTGAAAAGGCTAGCAGTGGATACTATTGATTCCTTATCCATTTTATATATTATATAATCTGGTAAACCCATAACAATGAGATTTATCATTGTCTGTGTATCAATTTGTTTATTGACTTCCAAAAGCAATCTTTCTTTTTTTATGGCATACTCCAATAATGAACTTCCTTGGAATTTAAATGTGAATGCATATCTAATTTGTGACCAACCTTTGTTCCCATATGTCTCACAAAAGTTTGTTTTCCACACTCCCCATTCTGCATTTACTGTGTATTTTATTAACATACTCGTGTACCAGTCTAAGCATTGCTTCTCAAGTACATGTTTCAAAATTTCAATTTTTTCTGCATCTTTTAATATCTCATACCGTACACATTCATTTTCAAATTCATTGATCCATTGGTTAACATTTGTTGTTTTTCCTGAAAATTTCTCAAGTAAAAATCTTTCCGCTATTTTTCCTAGATTTTTATTTCCAGTATCTATATTAGTATTATTGTCGGAGAGCTTCGTTTCATGTGTAATTTCATCTAGGTATTGGTCCCCAAATTGTACATTTTCACCTTCATCTAAATAGATTTTTCTCAGTTCTGGGGTTAAAGGGATCCATATTTTTCTTGTTTGATGTCTTTTCTTTAGTGAATTTTTGATTTTTGGAAAGACCTCTGTAGCCGTTATGCCAGTATGTAAATTTGCCGGTTTCAATTCATTTGGAATATCAAATATACGCGCATCGGGTGTTTCGATTGCAGTTATGCAGATCACATTTGTTTTTCCATCAGATGCTGATAGTACTGTGAACGTGAATCTTAACTTTTCCATTTCTTATCACTAATAATGTCGTTTTATATGACTATTAGTACTCCTTTAGTTAACGACAAATGAAAAAATGTGTTGCTCTGAAAATATAAAGAATTTATTTGAATTTTTTCCCATACATACATAATATAACACAAATGAATAATAAATAAAAATTACCTGAAAATATAAAGAAACGACATTAAAAGTTCATTTGTCGTCGTCTTAATTTAATTAATAAAATATTTTCACTATTTCACTATCTCGACGTCTTCAAATATCATTTGACGTTTTTTCTCTCATATAAAGTAACGCCCTCTGCATTCGAAGAAAACAAATAAAATTCAAACATGACAACGCTTTAAAAAGTAAACCATAATATAGACTGCCATTACAGCGGTTAAAGGAATACAAAATAGGTATTCCTTTACATAGATATAATAACTATTTAAAAAAAAGAGATATTGTGTATCATTTAAAAATGTTTGTATTTCATTATTCCACGCGAATATTATCATGTAGATTATAGAACAACAAGTGAGTAAGTATGTCTTACGAAAGTTTCGTAAGAAGTGAACTGAGAACTTTCGATCCGTTAAAATAAAAGAATCAGGGAATTACATTATCTGTGACAAATTTACCGTTCAATGTAATATATTACTATGTTTTCTAAGTCCTGGCTAATCCGGGTTTACAAGTCCCGTAATTTTTGTGAAGTTGTTTCGAAAAGGAGAGCGGATTACAAAAACGAGGGTCAGACTGAAAGCAAGTTCGGATAAAGAAACGCGTGGCGGGAATTTTGTGGCGAACGGATAAGTGGTGATTCCGTTTTCGGCAAAATACAGATTGATTTTAGCCATAGGATCGGGATTTCTAACGAGTTTTTTATCTGAACATAAACGAAAGGTATCTTTTTTTATAATATGTTAGCTATGAGACCTGAACGAGTAATTTAGAACACGCGGGTCGAACACGGATGATTCGGAAGTACCACAGAATGATTATAAAAGAAAGATTAAATTTTTAGCAGCAGCTATAAAAGTATCTAACTATTTTTAAAAAGTTTACTTATCAAGATTCAATAGATAAACCAAAAAACGCTGAAAAATATTGGTTTCACGTGATACTATAGCTATGGGCCACGGTAATATAAGCTGTGTAAATATTGAAGTGTCTATATATTACGGTTCAATCGACAGAATCCTGTGACAGACGGACAAGGTTTCGCTTTTACCCTTTAGGTACGAAAATCAAAATTTTGTGGAATTCAAGGATAACCATAAATAAGTTTTTATTTTTTTATTTATTTGAGACTATTTTATTCCGATACGTTTAGTTTCTGGATAAGCATTAAGAGTATATGAAACTTTCTAGAGCTATGAGAGAAACTACAGTTACAATTGAAGTAACAAAACAAATAAATATTACAATACAAAAAATAAACATACGTTTAATGTAATGTAATAAGGTATGTAGTATAAGGTTTATAACGAAAAAGGTATGTGTAAAAACTAGTCTTTTTTAACAAAACATGGATGTCCTTTGTTTCTCCGATGGTGGGTACTAAAATTAATGAAATGAAAAGAGGTGGTACAAAACGTAAAGAGCAAATATAGCAAAAACTAGGCACCCACTCATATAATCCTCACTGGCGAGAAAAGGGGATGTTTGTTTTCGATGTGACTCTGCTAACAGTTAAATAAATTAGATAAAACGGGATACACGCCGACGGAGGCACTTAGCAAGTTTCTGTGTTGTCAACACTTTTATGTGTATATAGAGTTGACCCATTAGGGATCAGGGTGCGACGTACTTAGATTTATTATCAACAACATTTATAATTTAAGATTTTATCTTCTGTCTTTTAGACAAACTTCTTTGTTCGTTTCGCATTTTTTGGCGTTTCGCGTGGCGGAGCGGTACCATACCGGTCTGACACGTGGATCCTGGATTCGATCCCCGGTCAGACAGACATCTGAATTATGAATTTAGATGCTGTTCTGGATCTGGGTGTTTGTTTATTTGTTTTTGTGTGTCCATGGTACCTACGATACAGGAGAAAATCCTATTGTGGGGATAGGGTATGAAACGTTTTCTTTTACTTAATTTATGCGTTCTTCTTTAAGCAAAACACAGTGGATAAAATGATCTGTTTTAATCAATGACACTTAAAATAACTTAAAGTATAAAGAAGAATTTTTGGAAAAGATACACACATTTACAGAAAACAACAGCCTTTGAATGCCTACGATTCGATAATCGTAACGCAGGTTACATAATATACGAGTTTCATAAATGTGTACTAAAGGTATTGCATGGATCTTGTATGCCTTACAAAATATGATATATTTGGCTGGCTTACATATAAAATAATGATATATTGATAATATTAACAATTTAAACAAAGCAAACCTCCAAAAAATAACAGTTCAATGCCGTTATTGCTACATGAAACCTATATTTGAATTTCTATTTGTAGATATAATGGGAAAAAAACATGGAGTCGGTTGTAGGACTTTTAATATCTATTCCGATTAGATTCAGTGTCAGGAGGAGGGCGGATAGCGGAGTCGGAGGAATATTAGATGGATCGGGCTTCGAATACAAATATGGGAGATAGGGAAATCGGATTTGCTAGCGGCCCCAGACGTGTCGTATCCTCGGACTCTTTTTGTGAAACATATCACATTTTAATAAGACAACCCAATAGATACCCATAACTTTTACCCCGCCGTGGAGTTAGTAAATCTCTATATTTTTATTCTATCCTTCTTTCACGGTGATTTTGTATGCAAAAGGAAAATATGTTTTGATAGAATTGTTATTTAATAATATGACTAAAATGCAATGCAGCCAGTTATACTTAGTATTTTTCTAGAATGATTGGCTTTTATGCCTACGTGTTTTCTAAACGGAGCGTTTGAAACTTACCATGCCTATTAGACTACTTATTTAATTCTAAAACAAGAAAAAATAAAGATGAAATGGTCTCTTTGTGGACATTGGATAATGGACTTCATTATGTCATGAATGTTTTTAAACAGTGCAAATTGAAAATTAAATAAACCATTCTAAAAATGGCAGAATTCGGATGCCATAATAAAATAGAGTTTACTTCCTGAATTAATACAGTGCCGCAAATGTCCAACGCCACTAATTAAATTCTCTTGGCTCAAATTCATTTCACACATTTGCCGGTGGTCTTTGTAGAATTTAGACTGGGAGTTCACAAGTAAAATGTTCGTTGTAATATTACTTATTGCATACTGAACAGCTGTAGCGAAAAACAGTGCTATTAAAGATGTACCAAATATTTTTATATAGACATTTTTAACTTTGTTCACTTTTCTGTTGTAAATTAAAATGTTTTAAAGGAATCTTGCTCATAAATTATATATTTTTGTGAGTCTAAACGAAAATTGCTAATTAATTCTTTTATGTCTAACTCTAGATACGAGTGTGTCTGCTTAATTAGTCTTAATTTCATATTACCATTTTAATTTTATACGAATAAAAAATCGGGCAGAATGAAGAATTGTAGAGAACGTTATGTATTACTTAAGTTCGTAACCAATTATTGTATAAAGTCATGTAGTATTAATTTTTTAGGTATTATTTAATTCGTTGCTAATTAAGTTATTGTATTAAGTTTTAAATTGATGGTTTTATTTTATTATTTCAGTTTGGGTATACCAAGTGTAGGTATAAAAGTAAGTGTAATGAGAAATCACCAGCACAGCTATTGCTCTACATAAATTCTCGAGGTGACAACGCCTGTCCCTAGGGTTGCCAAGTTATACACTTGCTATTGGATTAAATAGCTTTTTCTGCTTTTTATTTTCGTAACAAAAACCAATCATATACTTATTTTATGCAACACATACATGAAAAAAGGTAGATACACCTTTTTTCATTTAAGTTATTATTTTATCAAACTGTATTTCCTATTCGCTCTTGGTTTCCTTTTTGATAAAATTTTGAAAATAGACACAACTATCGATCTGGATAATTTATGTTATATATTTGTCATATCGTTTAATATCTTTTTTAAAAATAAGTGACAAATCTCAAGTTAATATTCGCAAAATGATATGAATATCTGTTATATTATGTGTACAATAAAGTATAAATGTTTTTAAATGTTGTGTCTGTCTAATTGTAATTTCTACATAACTACTATTAACTTATGTAGGGGTAAAAAAGTCTATTTCAATCTTTAAAAGATATAATTAATTGATCCATATAAAGTTTAATTTCCACACTTATTCAGCTCATAAGCTCATTTTCTTAAAAAAATATTAAAAAAGAACTATTAGCTTCACAAAGAGCTAAGTTCACTACAGATAGTCATTGGTAGCGAATGGCCGGGCGAGGTGGCATGCCGCCGACTCCGTGGGATTGTTCTCTCTCTAATTAAATCTCGCCGGCGACGACGCGGTTTCAAACCGACCGCCTCTTAATTATTGTTCCGGCTCTTAACATCTGTCTTAACGTCACTTTTCATTTAATTCAGGAATTCTTTGCTGCACCCTCCAAATGTTAATATCTTCACTAACCATAGTTGTACAATGTAAACCTACACAAAGACTATGATCACATTTTGCTAAATTCACTTTAAATTTTTTGAATCAGGGATCTGAATCTCTCGTACTATCGAAGCGGCTTAGTAGCATGCTAATAAATTCAAGGGTAACTTTTAAAGAAAGTGTTTTTTAAGACAAGTTACGATGAAAACATTTCGAACTTTTTAATTTTCTTACTGGTACACAAATCGATTTTGGAAGCTACAAAGAGAAGCGCACGCTCTCTCGTTTCGACTAGCCGAGAGTCGAATACAAATTAAGAGGCTAAATTCTCTCCCGAAAACTAGTCTGTAAAGTGCAACAACCAGCTGCCTATTGCGGCAACCAAATTACGTATAATAAATAATTTGAAAGAGACTTGGTGCATTCTGAAATTTTAATATCGGAAATAAATAAGTTATTCAGATTAATTATTACTCAGATGACTAAACTCTGTAACAAATCCAAAACTATTATTATATTAAAGCAACATCTGAAAATTATATACCTACGCCATTAATCTCCAACGAAAATTAAGCCAATCAGATGTAACAAAACTAATCTAGTTTGTAGCACAGCTTTAATTAGCTAAATAAACTTAAGTGACTATGTTTGAAATACTTAAAGATTCACACAGTATGGCACTGACTAATTTGAGTTCGAGAGTGGATAAGAAAGATTGTAGTTCTAATTAGTAGTCACTTGGGCCAAGTCGAGGCGGGCTGCGTCGAACGCCTTCTTAATTATTTATGCGCTGCAGGCTGAATAAGGAACACACTCTGCTTCATTGCGCCAAAATTAAAAGAAACGTGATATAATAGTGCAAAGGAGTTTCTTCAAAATACTTAGACCCTATAATATTTTATTTCAAAATAGAACACCTAATTTTATATTAGGAAAATACGTATGACATTTCTTCGTTTAATTTTGCTCATTTATGAAGTCAAATTAACTTCGTGCATCTTTAAAAAGACGCAAACAGATCAGAGTGGGTGCCGCGTGGGGGCGCTCCAGTAAGCACAAAGGGCCGGAGAAGTGCGGACGAAAGTTTTAATATCCCTCCGATTAGATTCAGCCACAACCAGGGACGACCGAGCCACGTTCGAGGGATTGAAGGGAAATATTTCACCATTGAACACGAATACGAACATCTAGAGATAAGAAAATCGACAAGTCTCGCCGGATTTCTCAGTGATTCTATACTTAAGCCACTTTACTGCGTCTACCTATCTACGTGTCTATTCAAGCTAAAAACATTTAAGGAAAATTTGCTTTAGATGTTCTCTTCGGTACACTAGTAAATATTTAGGTACATTTTTACTATATTTTGTCAGTAACATGCGTCGTCAATAATAACTTTGAAACACTTTAAAGTTTGGTTTACATTTACTTTAAATGTGAGCTAACAATATAACGTACTTATAACCATAGCTATCCTCCAAATAATTTCTGAAACTGATAATGACCTGAAACTTTAAATCTTTCACTCTGAGAGCGCACCATAGTGATCCAATATGGCTTTTATATATATATCAACGTATTATGTTTTAATAATTTGAATGAATGACATTTGAACGAAGTGTAAACAAGAGAAGAACAAATAGCAAACGAATACGATCCCGAATAGTTCACTTGAAGTCACTGCCACCCATGCACATCTATAATCATCTCCCCACAGAGCTTACCACTCGTGAGTACTAACAATAAGACGTTCGTTTTGAATGTAAATCAGTCGCTATACACATTCCTCTAATCAAAAAAAAACTGCTACACGCTAGAAATAGGTGTTGCGGCGGACATCCCTTTGGTTCCCGGATTAGAAAAGGACTACGGTATCCCCTGCCCGTCCTAAGAGGCGACTAGAAGGAGGCTTCTGGGGTAGCGGGCGGCTAGAGTGGGAGCTCGAACAGCCCAGCCAGCAACCCCGAGAAGGACGGCGGCATGTGTGGCTGCATGTCGTCGCAGACACTGGAAGGTGCAGGGGGG
>DWPF01000532.1:0-10881 GCA_018251575.1 Cecropterus bathyllus | reverse complement strand
GGCGGCGCGCGCGGCCGCGCTCGGCGCTCGCGCCCTCCGCCAGCTCCAGCGAGTACACGTGCCGCGCCAGCACCCGCGTCAGCGTCTCCATTGTTTTCTAACACAACATGAATACACTTCAATCTTTGCTGTACAAAAGGGGGAGGGGCACCCTGTTAAACAGGTATTACATGACACGAACGATGAAAATAATAAAACAAAGTATGAAATTAGCAGTGTATTCGTTATATTAATAGCGTATATTTGGAAGTGCGATTACCAAAAATAAGCTGTATATGTTAAATAAGTGTATGTGCCCTCATATAACGTAAGATCTTATACTGATTTGGCGTAATTGAAATACACATGATTGACACACATGTGTGTCACATCGGCCGGTGCAACTTTGTCCGGCGTTGAGAATACAGTCTGATCTGAGTGCTGTTACGTGTCAAACCCAACATCAAAAATAATCAAAATGGAAACAAAAATGAAATAGTTCCTTTTACTAAAACTATAAAATATCATCGTTATTATCTAATTTAACTTTTTAGAATGTCACAACAAAGAAATAAATGCAAAACTATATGTATAATTTTGCAAAATATTCAAGGAAATAAGGTAATTTCTCTTACCGCCCACTCCTTTATCAAATCCTCCCAATGAGTAAGTCTTGAAAGTAATTCCATAAAATTCTGCCATAGTTCGGGTTTTACTGCTACATTAAGATTGGCTTTTATCCACGTCACTATGAGCGTTTGGAAAAGAGCAGGCGCTAGAAATCCACCTGTAAAAAATTAAATTAAAACGTTAAACACTCTTAAACATTATTAAATTATTCACTATGGGAACTAAAGAATAATAACAAAAAAATATTACCAAGCGAATCTTGCTTCCTCTTCGGAGGGACCTTAGTAAGTACCAATGATGTTATTTGTAGAAGCACTAATAGCAGCTGCTCCCTGTTAAACAGAATACATTAATAATGCGCTGATACAAATACAATTTTAAAGTTGATACAAAGAAAGTTTCTTGCAGCCAATAGAAGGAAGCATTGATATAAATTTTCGTTAAACTCCCTTAGACATCACATTTTGTTTGATTTTATGTTATCACTCTAGAGATATATTCATCCATTACGGTACAAGAATGCACTCCGTAAAAATACAGTTAATATTGACATAAGCCATAGTTTGGGTAAGGGCGAGTCTAACAGCCGTAATCGGAGAAAAAAGGTCGGCAAGTCTGAATTTCTTCTCACCCTATGCTAAAGGAGGACAAGATCTGAAAACATACTCCCAACTTTGTTGCCAAACAAAAAACAAAAAGATCCTTCTTCCTGTTTGAATATTTTTTCTTTTCACGCCCTAACGAGCCGGCGAGCCTCTCGCCTCCTTATATATTACCAAGAACATCGTTGAATTTAATAGCAAGCCATCTAGAGTAGATTTCTTGTGCCGTACTGACCACGAGTTGGCATCCATGTTGACATGCATGACCATGTATCTGTATATGTTGAGCACGCGCTTGCAGGTGTCGGTCTGCTCGTCCAGCAGCTGCTGGTGGCCGAGCGCGCCGGGCGGCGCCACCGGCGACGGGCTCGCCACGAACACGTTCGCCGCTTGCGTCATGAACACTTGCAACACGTTCTGGGAAAGACATAACCCTTAAATACGACTCAAGTTCGACACGGTCACGTATATATATGTAGGTCTATGTTGGTTTGTTATCTGATTGCACTAGGATGGTAATGTTTTTAGAGTATTGTAAGTATATGAAATTCTTTGCCACCTTGTACAACTCAAAAGGTTGGATGGATTTTAACATATGAGATGTTGTCGAATTTGTCTTAATTGTGGGAATAACACAAGCAATAAAAAAATAATGATTTTATAAATATGCGACCATTTTTACAAATATACTAATACATACATACTAATACGGGTGTTAAATTAAGCTAACAAATAGACCATTCGAAAAATATACATATAAATATACATTAAATTTATACTGTTGCAATTTTAGGGAAAACACACACTATCAAAGACATGAAATAAACCAAATTATTACAAATAATAACTAATTGAAATTAATCATTGAATGGGAAAAACCAGGACTAGTATTATTAAATATTTTTAGAAAGTGCAGGCGACTACAAATAAATATTACAGGAATGAAATAGATTAATGTACATAAAAAAAAAACCGAGTGCTTAAATATCATTAATTAATAAATTAACTAAAGCGAAAGATAAGTACCTACTAAACTAATCAAATATATAAAAATTATATATCAGAATGTGTTTCACAATGTGGCAAATGTAGCGTTGATAGTGTTTTCTGTAATTTACAATCATTAGGAAGTGCAGAACATACCTGTAGCCCTGCGCGCACCAATATGTTATCGCGTCCCAATGCACCCAGATAGGAGTCGTTGCGTAACCGACGAGGTGGGACTAATGGCTCGCCTCCGCTGATGTCAACTGGGCTTTCCATAAGAAACGGTGGAATTTCTACCACCTGCAAATAGACATATTTTGCAACTATGATTCGGATTGCACTTAAAATCTTCCCAAAGCTAACCAAACTCATTGAAGACATTTCTTTTGCATATAGAAACCTGGACAACCTATCTCATCACTATTTAATTATCTGATAATAAATCAAAGAGATATGTTAAATACTATTTTGTATATAAATATGTAAAAAATATATTTAATTGGTGACATTTAACATACAGTTTCCTGCAGTAACATTAAGGACTTATGCGTTTATAATTAATTACTACACAAAGTAAGTACAAACTAAGTATGTCTCACATTCATCTGTATCCAGTCCTTGTATAGCGCGATGACGCGGCGTACCGCGGCCGCGTGCGAGAAGGGTAGCAGGAAGGCCTGCCGCAGCACCTCGATCGTGAAGTCCACGTGTTCCCGCGACGAACAGCACAACACGTCGCGTACCACTTGCTCTGAGCTTAACTCCTCATATGTACCTGAGCCTGTAACATTGTATGTAATGATGATTTTTAGGTTTCCGTTCTCCTTTGGGCATTTCTGTCAATCTACTGAGATTAGTCTGGTCTTAAAACGAAAAGGGTGAAGTTCATAGGCTACAGCTTAATTATAGCTTAATTACAGCTGCCTGATTAGACCAGGTATTGCCAGTATCTTTTTAATAAAAGAAAAATTACAAGCAATTTATTTCGAATGGCTAGATATGTTAAAGGTAAAATCAGTATGCAATGTTTTATTATGTGTTTACAAGTGATTTTGTCATTATTTCAGAATTTTAAAAATATTAGGTTAATGAGATTATTGCTTTGAAATGACAACATCTTTGTTTATATTTATGATCTCGAATTCCATTCCACTACTACTATAGACTATAGTGAAAGTTAGTTTATTGTAAAGTAAAGGAATTTATATCAATTTTTTTTACCTCCAGATTCCAAACTAGGATGTTGTGTGTTAGAGGCAGAGTCGTGTGACGACGCTCTACTCGAGTCTGACGGGTGGCCCACGGTGAAGGAAGTCTCTTCCTCGTGCTGGAGAGATGTTGCTGGCGTGGGTGTGTTCGAGTGGGCCTGGTTCGACGTCATGCTAGTCATTGAGGATGGCTGCCCTCCATCACTGCCTTGTTTCTTCATGAAATGTGCATAGTTTGCTACCCATTTGATCAGGATAACTCGGCAGACCACATGATCATCTTCCAGTATGTTGTGTTGAACAGGAAGTTCTAAAATGTGTTATAAATATGTGATTACAATTATTCTGCAAATAAAGTGATAGAAATAAAAACATACCATGAGTACTTACCAAGGTTTGGTTTGTATAATGAATTTTTGTGGTTGAACTGCGGGCATATTATAGGGAGGTAGAAAGCTTTAAACTTTTCCAAAAGGAATGCGAAGCATCTCATAGCTTTCGCGTGTGACCGATCTTTCCACTGTATTTTCGTAACCGATGTGGCCATTCCATCAAGTAGGATATCAAAGAAATACTTTGTTTCATTATCAACTACCCTCTCATTAGCACTTCCTGGCAGAAGAGGCTGGATATCTACACTTTGAACTGGGTTCAAAGCATTTGTGTCATGAAATATTGATGCAGATACATTAGCCAATTTTCCCATGATGCCCGTTGGTGTTTGCTCAACTACAACTTTCTTTGGACCTTCAGAAGCAGTTGTAAAATTCGGATGTTGCATTATGTCCTCCATTTTGAAGTCCCCAGATTCACCAGATATATTTGTTATAATGTCGTATCCCTTGGCCTTGAATGGTGATCCCATAGGTGGTAAACAGGACTCGGGAAGTCCAGGCACAAGCGAGGCAAACATTCTGTGCACCTCAAAAGGAGCATTGTCACCTAATGCCTGATACCATAGCAGAAAATATCTGTAAATATTTTTTTACATTAAAACATAGTCTGTATGACCAGATAGGTTTTTAAAATATCTGTACAGAGTTTATATTGTACCTTAAAGCTTCTGCTCGGAGTTTTTGGGAGTTTCCTCCGTGGAGAAGCTTTGAGAATATCCTTGTCAAAGAATGTAATTGCCATCTTTTTCCTATTAACTCTGGGAGAAGACATAAAACTTTTTCTAGGAGAGACAGAGCACCCTCTAACTCTTCCCTGCCTGCTTTGTGAACTAGAAATATAAAATAATGTTTCATATAAAACTATACCTACATTAAAAAACAGTTAATAAGCGTACATAGCTGATGATGGATTATTCAAGGTATAACATGCTATACTTAACGAACATTCAATGTTAAGGTTGGTTATTACAATCACAATGGGAAATCATACAAAACTTGGCAGCAAGGCAAGGCTATGCATCAGTTTGTTAATGGATAAAAGCCTACACTGATAAAATCTTAAGATAAATCCTTCCACTCGAGATTAAGTATCATGAATGATAAGCTAGCAATGGGTATGATAACACTGTGCGGATAGAGAACTTGTTCAATGGATTTTGTAATATTGGCAACTAAACTTTGTGGTCATTAAAGGTAAAAGTTAGTGAAATTATAAATGATGTATGAAAGAAAATAAAATTAAGTAAGCCCCAATTTGAATAACCAATTAAATTCATTCTTCAAGTAATTAATGTAAATTAATTTGTATTAAAAATGCCTGACCAATCAAAAATACCCATCACTCACCGAGATGAAACGGAAGTTCTGTATGGCAGAAACAGAAAAATAATTTATAAGTATATAC
This sequence comes from Cecropterus bathyllus, assembly GCA_018251575.1. Lineage (NCBI taxonomy): Eukaryota > Metazoa > Arthropoda > Insecta > Lepidoptera > Hesperiidae > Cecropterus > Cecropterus bathyllus. Next base: position 5,675 of record DWPF01000532.1, on the reverse strand, counting down.
ATATAGGACAGATACTTTAGCATTTTAAATTATAATATTAGTCACTTAACAAAATAATGAAGTATCATAGATTTTATGGACAATTTACTTCTTCACTACTGAAAAATATTCGCAATTTATAACTTGTCAGCTGAAATATATTGCTATATGAGTTGTCGTCGTTTAGTTCTAAAATAATCATAGTAAAATAATGTAACTTTAATATTGCAAATATTTTAGGAGATTACACTTCCCTCCTAACAGCCCAGACTTTATAGGAGATTTAATATTTTATACCCTATATATCTTTGTTAGTTCTATTTTGATTTTGGAAAAAAGACATTACAAGTTTGTACATATAGATCACAGACTATTATATGGCCTATGTCACTTTGATAATTCAGACACCTCTTATGTTAAAATCCATTATGCCATTTGGTCTGCAGAGTGTACCAATGGTTTGGACATACATATTCTAAAAATAGACTACACTGCAGATGCACTGAGGTAATTAAAATATAAGTTTTGTTATTGACTTTTTAAACATACAACATTACATTATAACAAACATGTACAGTATAATTCCTTGTTATAATTATTTTAGTGACAACTCAATATAATACATATTGGATAAGTATTTTATTCATTTATTCATTATTCACAAAACTTATATAATGTCATGCAATATACAAGTATACAGGTAGCAATACATGTAGTCTCTGATACGACTATAGACAATATCAAATGCAACAGACAGACAATACAAAAAGCAAGTATTGCTTTATGATATAGCAGCATAAACATTTACAATCATAACATAGCTTATATTTGTGGCACATTTTAATAATTAACCAACTTCCAAAAAGGAGCAGGTTCTCAATTCATCTGTATTTTTTTTTACTCCCAATTAGAGTAGTAGGGTGAAGTATTTTGCAAATATTATCCCCGTCTGGATTGACCCAAATATAGATTGTATAGGGATGTTAAGGTTACCACCATTATTTTAATATATTTTAAAATTATCCCTTTGTTTAAGGGATACAATGTAATAGACTGTACATAATAATTTATAAACAAGAATTTAAGTAGATCATAGTTACCTCTTTGGCGAAGGTTATTTTCCGCAAGTATGAAGTTATCATACAGAATAAAGTACACATGACTAAAGTTAGCTTCAAAATATGTTTTGGCTTCGTCCGCATCAAAATGTTCTGAAATATAATTGCTTGATTAAAAACAATGTTGTACTCATTACCACTACAGTTTTCAAGACTTATTATACAGTTATTTGTCGTGTGTATGTGTAATTACTACCGTAATTAACTTCTAAACCTAAACAGATGTTGGGAAACTAGAAATCATTAAGAAAATCGAACTTCATGGTGCGATTAACTTGAATAAACCGAGGTACATCAATTACAGTTATTCTCAACTAATTAGCATGTTTAACGGAAAGTAGCGGCGATGGCACTTGTAAAACACGCCGCACTTGAGGTCCTACACACTACTGAATTCTATGATTAAATGTTATTTTCGATATAAATTAGAATTGCTTACCTAAGACAATTTTTAAATGCTTCAGTCGGGTTGCAGAGTCCTTTTTCGAGTCCTGTATTTTGACTGTAGATTTTTTGACATCTTGGTGAGATTTCTTAGTAAACATAGCGATGGCGATTTTAAAAGGTTATGCCGTAATTGTTTTTCATTATTGTGTTTAAAATTATTTAATTTTTACATTGTTTTTCACATAGTTTTCACTGGACATGATCATTCATCTGTTTGAGTTTTCACTAACAAAACTACAAAAGTCACTTTACATCACAGATAAAATAAATCAAGTTGACGTAAGCGTTTATATTTTTTAAGCAACCATGAGACATATATAAGGCAAAGGTTGTCTATGGGCACATCTTTACAAAACGTACATTTTTGCTAAGAATTAAAATATATTTTATTTATACATAAAAAATATAAGTCGTAATAAATACTGGTGCTATTGTTAATATGTGTCTAATTTATTAATAAGTAAATAGATGCTTTTGATTATTTAACTGGTCTAGGGTATCTATCAACTGCGTCGGAGAAGTTATACTTCTTTTGGGGGCTTAGCAGACTTTTTAGGAGAGATCATAAGTGACACGCGCCGCTAATACATTTTTTAAAGTGGAAGGACGGAAGTTACGCACGCCGATATATCTCGGAGTCGGAGTCGAGTCGAAAGTCGGTCCGACAATTTTACTATAAGCTGACTGACAGATTTTTCTATTTACATTATAATGACAGTCAATCTAATGTAATAACGTGAAACAAAATAAAGCTTAATGTGAATAGAAAGATATGAACGGTAACACTGTCGTTCTGACCTAATGTGAACGGGCCCTTAGTCAAATTATACCCAGACTACCCAGAGTATGGTGAGAGAGATGCATGATATGAATCCATTTGAAATAATTGTTTACCTGTTACAGTTATATTTGGAATTACAATTTTGAAATTACACAGGTACATTTGGAAAGAGTGTTTTGGATTCTAATTCATTTAAAAATACTTTATATAGGTACTTTTATATTTTGCAAAATATAAATATAATATAAATATTTTCTAAAATTCACACTTATTAATTTACCCAAACGCCCTATACCTAAATTGTATCACTATCATTAGTAAACCAAATAAGTTTCACTATCAAACTAGTAAACCATCGATGCTATTAATAAAACCATTGTTCTGTCGATCTCTGTGACCAGTACCAGACCAGTAGATTTATAAGCTCGAGAATGTTATAGATTAGGCTAATTTAAATGACACAGAAAATCTATTACATCGACTCGATTTAAGTTTTGCCATAATTATTTATGTGATGGTTAATCCAACTTAAATCTAAATGGGCGGACACTTGAAGAGGAAAGTAGAAGTTTGTAAAAGAGCACATCTTATCAAGTGCTACCTATTAATTTCATTTCGATATATGTAGGTCCTAATGATAGTTCAATATATTTTTAAATCAAATTATCTTCTATACTTATATATAAAAATGAGATGAACGCACAGACACATAGTCTGTGCGTTACACAGTCACGCAAGAAACACTTTCGCTAATTAAAGATGGGCGCTATTTTAGGGACGACATTACTACCTTTGGTTTCAGACTTTCATCTTTCCATTTTAAATAAAAAGAGAAAGTAAACTTTTGATGGAACATATGAGGGTAACAATAATCTTTTATCCGGAATGTTCTTATCACTTTAGAGTACCTCCAACGGTTAGCAAGTAAAACCTAAATTTATTGTCATGTAACGAAGTATGAGTACTTCAGTAAATTTATTTTATAATCAGATATAGGTCAAATACATAAATTGGTACCTAAAACAGACACTGCTGAGTGCCTTTCATTGAAACTTTTTTAGTAAAAATGTTTTTAAAATTCATATCATTCCTTTTTACTAAGACTTCACAATTCAAAGTCTGACCCATACTTTGAGAAACAATGTCTCATAGTTAATTAGGTCAGTCAGTATAAAAAGTATATAAAGATAATTAGTCATTAGGTTCCTAATCTGCTCTTTGAATATGCATAGCATAGATTGGTACTCATATAGTTCATGTATTTACAGTTACATGCAAATATACATGATTTATTCAAATAAACCTTTTAATATATTTGATACATTCTGTATGACGTCTTCATGATTTTTGCTGTCTGACAACTATTTCATTTGTATACAAAATACTGCAACGTTTCAAAATTCAATTACAGTTTATGTTCGCTTGTAACAAGAATCCAAATGCATGCTAAGCAATATTATTATGTTTTGTCCAATTCTCTGAACTTGTCATAAACATATTCATTACTATAATAAGTAGATGTGACAGGAACATATTTGTGAAATATATTTGCTTCCCTCATACAAAATTCCCTCATTCCCCACATTTGGGAAAGGGAAAAATACAAAATCGCTAAAAGATCAGTTTATAAAAAATGGAAATGTTAAATAACTCTGATTATACTGTTACAAAGATAATATCTATTAAGGTAAAGTTTTAAAACAATAACAATATCGGCAAAATAAAGATATAAAGAGCTTTGAAAAATATTGCACATTGGAAAAAACATGCAAATATAACCTATCTTTTTACTAGTTAAAAAATAATATTTAATATAGTTTTTACCAAGTACTTAACTAACCCTACAAAATTAATGATTAAAATTCACATTTTTAATTTCCATGGTAACATAAGTGAAAAAATATATGTCAAAAATCACTAGAATTCTGCATATGGAATATAATAAATAATAAAAAATGAAATAGTGCTAGTATTTATATAAACAAATTGGTATAAATATAAAATTCTCAATTTATTATATAGAGCGCCGGATGACTGAGTGCACTATATATTTTATTACATTAGCTTTTGTTAAAAGATTAAAAGAAATATAAAGCTTTTGCTAAGTTGCGTCGTTTTATTTTATTTTGATTTAAATTGCAAGAATATGACAATATTGTAGTGGATATTCGAATTGAAACGTTTTGTTATGTATACTCCAGCTTTTCTATTAAAATATTTAAAAACTTTCACATGCTAATATAGAAAACTTTGAAAGTACTTTAGGTCTGTAGCCTATAGTATAAATGTTGATATTATTACATGAAAACTCAAATGTAATAAGTGTTACTAAATGCCAAAGATTAAAAATCTATAGTTAGGAGTAAAACGCACATATATAAATGCAAAAAATAAAAACAATGTAATGTTATTTTATCCAAAACAAAATTAAAATGGCGGGTGCCAAACTTTTTTGGTAACATTTTCAATATAAAAAGTAACCTATAAATATTCGATAGTTTATTATATTATTTTATTAATAGTTATAACAATATTTAATCTTATTCGGAAAACTAAGTCATAATTACTAACAACTTAGATAGTGTGAAATTGTCTACCTACCTTTTAGTTTTCATAATAACGATTTCTAATATTTAGCATAACATAAATTACAGATTTGGAACTCTTTTTCAGCTCAACCATTAGCTAGTCTAGAAAATGGAACTAGTCTAGAAAATGGAAAGTATCTAGTATATAACTTTAAGAAATACTCACTTTTAATTAATAATCGTCTCGTTCGAGTAACGCACAGCCGAACCGAAACAAAAATTAATAGACAACAAAATAATATTTGTTATGTCAAAACGGAAATGGATGGAGTAGTCCGTGTTGTTTTTTAAATTCATTTTGGAGTCTATGAATGTTACTCCCTAAGCACACAATAGACTAGTCTTACGCGATGAAATAATATTGCAAGTATTCAAAATTCGTTTGTTTAAATAACATTTTGGCTCCTGTATTTTAAATTTCCTTCAATGGTATTTGTTTATTTATTTCATTACCAATAACGAAGGACAACGTTTTTTGCATGGAGCTCAATTACATTACGAATAAGTTTATTCGTAAATATAATTATGTCCAAAACTGGACACCGAAAGAATAGACACCATAATTTGAGGTAAAAAAAAATCGATTATTTTGTGGTTTTTAAAAGTAATTTACATTTCCTTAATTTGACGGTAAGGTTAAAAAGTAGCCGTAAAACAAATATAACCTATCTAATAATCTTATAGGTGAATGTTTTGTTGATACATATTCTCGTAGATACGTAGTCTCTATATAACCCAGTGGCGTAGCGTAGTAGGGATGGG
>DWPF01000531.1:0-10883 GCA_018251575.1 Cecropterus bathyllus | reverse complement strand
AAAATAGTTTAATTCAGTAGTGGGCAGATCAATTATAAAATAGATTTCAATAGTACGCACAGTAATGTATCTTACTGTCTTCTGTCTTTTCCTTGTTTAGCAGTGGTTTATTAACGAGTCAATGGATGCAGATTTAAACGATAATAGCGTAGCACAATGTTAGATTACTTTTTTATTTATATTATACGTGCATATTATATTTATATTCGAGCTCGGTAGAAGAACCGCTAAAATGTAAAAGACCTATTTTAATGATTGCCTGAAAATAAAAGAATTTTCACATGAGCTATATAGTTATTACACTTGGGACTAACCTGTTGATTCTCCGTACTGATCCCACAATTCTTTCAACAATGCATCTTCTTCCTCACTGAACTCCTTAGGGACTCTTTCCCTCACTCGCTCCTTATTGCTCCTTTTGGTGGGGGCACGGAATATGAGTCCAAGCTCTTTCATTTTCTTGATAACCCCTCTACGAGTGCGTGTTTGATCGATTAAATTGTCCAAAATCCAGTCTATAACATCTGTTGAAATAAAATATAAGTGTGTGTTATAAATACGTCTTTGACAAGAATAAATCCTGACCAAATGTTAAGTCGGTTGCTTGCTGTAGTAGAGTTCCGTCCGATTTACTATTGCTATGTGCCTTGTGCCCTGGTGTGATATTTGACAAAGATAAATAATTCAATTACAATCACTCATTACATAAATTCGCCTTTCCTTAGCTATGACAGACTTCTCATAGATAAGGATGTTCTGTTTTATCGCAGTGCTTGGCTGGGCGACCTGGCTACCGTATTCAAGGGATAAATTTGTATGAAGACACTGTGTCTCATTTGTTATTTAGATTTCATCTCTCAGTCGTCGCTTACAAAGCTAACGAAAGTAGTTAATAATTGAAGCTAATAAAAGCGATGAAAAAGAGTGATACTATTCGCACCGATATCACACGGTTAATTGATTTTAATTTTAAGTATGGGTTTGCTATAAAATATTATACACAAATATTAATTACACCTACATAATTTCAAATTTTCATCGTGTAAGGGAAATGTGTTAGGCATTATCCCGAACACAACGAAGCCCAAAATGATAGTGTTTATTGATAATATCTATAACAGGATAGCTCAGTGCCGTCGGCTACAAACTGTCTTCTAAACAATTATCTCGAGTCCTTGTAGTTAACTTTACGAACTAAATAATAATTTGTTATGTCAGGGATGATGTAGCCCGAGCTTATTTCCTGTTTATTAAGGATTGTTTCGCAGAAGGCCGAGTGGGGAGAGTGTTGTTTAGACATGTTATTTATCAAATGCCTACTGTCGGATTTTATGAGATGAATGATAAATTACGACGAATTGGGGTCCATTCGCGTACATGATTTTCCATTTTTAACTTAGAAAATACATGATAACACAACATACTTAGATAACACAAAAAATGTTTTTACGGTATATAGTAATTTGAAATTTACAACAAAATCCTTTTAATGATTTCCAATATTACTTTTTAATGACAGATCGATAGACATACTTCTATGTGCAAGTCGATATAACACTTAATCGGTGTATTTAGTTCTTTATCGTGCTATAATGATTTATTGGATTAGAAAAATCCAAATCTAATTTATTCAAATAGATATAGAGTACTCAGTCAATTTGTACGTATATATTGAAGTTAGGCCGAAGATTTGTTTCATACTTCAACTACCATACCCTCATTTGCCGTTTGTGAGCATTAGAGGTTAGGTTCCTAATAGGACAGACATATTAATGAGGTATAACAATAGGATATTTTTAAGCTTATCAATCTGTTAACCATCATAAGTAAACGTGGGTTCTATTAGTGATCATAAAACAGTTAATATGTACGTATATATTGAGGTAAGGCCGAAAATTAGTTACATACTTCGTCAACTACATCTGTCAACTACTCCTGATGTGACAGATATGAGCAATAACAATAGGGTGTTATAAGTTTAGCCATCAAAAGTAAAACAGAATCCTCCCTCTTTATTAATGTAAAACAGAATCCCAGGCGTTTGACCGAACATTGAATCACAATTAGACACAACAATATGATATGGAAACTAAATAAGTAAAACGAAGTAAAAGGGTAGATAGATTAATTTGCCACTAGTGCTTGTCAACGGTTTATCCCCGCCACCGTCATTTCACCGTGACCACCATCCATGCAACTGGATCAAAATATCGACAAAATAAATTCGAAAACCGCTCATACATGTACCCGTACATACATCGCTACATATGATGTACCCGTTAAATATGAAAATAGACAAAGTCAACATAAAAAAAAGAAAAAGTTTTTATAGCTCTAAATACTACTTATCTTACCTTTAAGAGCTAAGGCATAGTTAACGATGAATGTGAACATTTTCAGCTGGTCTCAATGTGACCATTACTTATGTTAATCAACAAATAAAAGTCTTTATTACCCGCTTTAAGACATCGTAAAACCGAAGCGGGCACGTAATAAAGTACCGTTCAGGACAAAAACCTGCAATAACTACATACACTTAAACGGCCCATTAAACCCATGATCTTGTCTTGTCTCTGTTGTAGAGATTACGTAGAATTTTCCCTCTAAAATAGGTAGTTTTTTCAATACGGAAATAGACTAGCATGCAGTCCACCTGCATAAGTGGCCAAATAAAGACTATTGCTGGTTGTCCTCAGATGCGTTGATACCGCTAAGTTAGATCGTCTCGATTATGACTTTTTTTTAACTTATATAAGCCAATGCTCGACTAAGATCCCATTTGATGGCTTGGCATGCAAGTGGTGACGTCAATGTCATCCTTATCCCTTTAAATTAGCATGTAACATAGCGGCGTTTCACTCTGTTATTAGCCAGAAATAGGTGTGACGGTGGTGCCAAGAGTTAAACTACAAAAGGCTCTTTCACGTTTAATATTTAGTAAAATATATTAACAAAGTTTCGCGTCTGAATAAAATTATTCTTGGTAGTCGTAAGATGACAATATATTAAGTTAAGCTCTGAGATATTCTATCTGAGAATCTACTTCAAACTTTTATCTATGAAGATTTGATTTAAATGTATGGCTCGAATAATCGAGTGAGTAGATATAGATTTTTATTCTTTACAACATGATATTGACAGGAAACTGCTAGTATTACAATTTAAAAATAAAGTCATTCAGTAATTTGAAAGTATTCATGTATTCTAAGTAAACCTCTCGTTATTAAAATTTATTTAATGAACTGAGATTCTATCGACTACTAAATATTACAAAATTTCAAAAACCTCCAAGAATATGTGCTCCATAAAAAGATTGAGTTATTACTAAACCAAAAAATGATAAGTATTATTGTGACGTATCGTAACCGTAACTCCAGCGTAACCGTTTTCGTTACAAAGATCGTTACACGAATACTTTTTCCTCTCATGGCGCTCATAAAGAATTTACACTTCAACAAAATAATAAGCAGCGTCTACTTTAGACTGTTGTGGTTCTTTCTCTAATATTAAAACCTGTTTTAAATACTTTGCTTTACGTTTTAACGAAGCTTAAAAAGCTTTTTATGTTAGTGCACTTATACTTGAGCGCATTTTAAAGGGAAATTTTGGCGGAAGCATTATGCGCGGAACAATGTAAGTAAATTACTTTTCTGATGACTTCCTCTTAAGCGACTATCTTTATTCTATCAGTGGAGTTAACAAATGTACTTCTTTATTTGCTGGTTCAATTTGTGCAGAAATACTCATATAAAAGATAAATGTTCTCGATACTTATGTAACTCAATTTACCAAGATGCGATTAGTATGAGCAAGACTTATCGTATCTTGTAAAAATAGATAATACAAAAAATACAGTCGAATTGAGAACCTCCTCGTTTTTTGAAGTGGGTTAAAAGGACGTCCTGTGTTAGGTAGGTATAACGCTGTCAGAAACTAACGCTTGAAAGGACCAAATTCTCAGATATAATGCTTAAGAAAAAACTGAAGGAGATTGAATTAGGAATACAGATTAAAAAAAATCTAATGGCGAAGTTTTAATGTTACAATTAGGCCCCACAACTCTTATTAGCATTTTTAGTTAATCTTAATTAACCTGTAAGGTATGAAATGGTATCAAAATACTCGAAGCAATATTTATAAAATGTGCTCTTTATTTTTGATGTCATGTCCATTAGTAACAATTTCCTGTATTGTTACTTATTAGTAACAATGAAATTTTAGTCGTACAATTGTATGGCCACTGTTAAATAAAATTACACCGCGCTCTTGGATTCACCGCAAGTCGCGTCGAACGATGCCGGTGAAATAAGAGAGCGGCGCGAAGTGGGAAGAATACAATATTCATTGCAACAAAACGATATCGAATTTGAGCCGGACTGCGCTCCGGGCCCGGGACACCTCGCCAATGTTAAACGTAGCTTCAATGTTATATTTTATTATTACTCTCAGAAGGTTTCGATGATTTTACTATTCTGTTTGTAACTTTGTACATTTTTTTAAACGCTTTTTATTAGCTTCACCTGTATGTTTGTATATTTGTATGTTTGTGTGTTTGTAACCGACTTCTTTGGGCGCGATTTTGATCCACTTTAAACGGCCAGATTTCGTTCAAACTTTGTAGATTTATTGAGAACCGATGACAATACACTAATTTGATAAAATTATTCCATTTTTCAATTTGCAACATATGATTTTTGTTAATTTATATAATTTATTATATATTTTACATTTATAAATCTTACAAAACAGAAAAGCACGTGTTTCTAATTTTGAATTAAAAATTACTACCAAAGTGAATTTAATATTATTTTCATTCGTAAATAAAATATTTTATGTGTAACGTCGCCCCCCGACCAGATGGACCGATGACCTGAAGAAGACAACGGGTAACCCTTGGATTCAGAAGGCACAGGACCGGCGCCGGAGAGGCGCCGTTTAGGGGAGGCCTATGTCCAGCAGTGGACCTCAAAAGGCTGATGGATGGACGTGTAACGTTACACCTAATTATATCTATCTATAAGTTTTATTGATCCCAAAATGTTTGGAGTGTTTGCGAGAAAATGGATAATAATAATTGCAATGGGATGCGCATTCCATCAATTTTATCAAGTTGCTTTTAATTTGACAAATGCGATACAAGGTTGAAGGAATATACAGAAATAAACAAAAGCGTTATCGAATTTTATCGGACTGCGAGAGACATTTCGTAATGAACAAACCTAACTTTATCGAAATTATATTTTTACGAACATCTCATAAATTCATGTTTCGAAAACATTAAATTCCTTTTCTTGACCTTTCTTCCTCATAATATGAAAGTGACTTAGTAGTATTAAATGCCTTTATTTGTTAGGAGCTTTAATAGACACCATTCGGAGTGGAAGTATAGCCTTGGTATCCTCTGAATCCTCTATTTTATTTTTATTATATTTATCTGCTGCTGTAGTATATTTTTTATTGAATCTTTCATATTCTTATTATAGTAAAGATAATAAAATTATCAGTTTAAAAGAGCGACAGTAATTCTGCGCAAATAAGTCTGTTAGTCGATGAGAGAAGCGCAAGTGCGGAATACAATATTCATTGCAACAAAACACTATCGAGCTTAAGTCGAATTGAGGCCATCGCTTCTCAAATAGTCGTAGCAGATATCTTACTTTTAGCACCGGCGATTCACGTTTTGGCGATTTGTTAAGTTGGTCTCATTATCGAAAACACGCGTTTTAGCGACTAAATCAATGCAGGGCATCATTACAGGGCATTTATCGCGTCGTCATACGGATCAAACGCTGGGAAAAAACAAACTAACGCAATTAGAAACTAACGCAAGACATGACATATTTTTTGCATTTACATGGTACGTCTTAACAATTGTTCGATAGTAGTTCGATATTGCCCATTGTATGCTACAATATGTAATTGTATGTATATGCGTATAATTGATAAAGGTTAGTGTTATGCAATAATAGATTTCCACCATTGAATTATTTATTTTTCTGCCAGATAAAATATGAGACTGACATATTGTATCCAATTTTATCGCAGTGAATTAGTGCGAGCTCAAAGACTTCCGCCTCACTTTTGTAAATACGACGGAAAAGTCTCGGATCTATGGTTATCCTAATAATGTTTTTCTTCTATACATGCTAATAACAATATGATAACGCACACGTGATTTTATAAAATTAAAGGATATTTGGTTTTAAGCACACACTTTCCGCAAAGAAGTATTAAATTTACACCGCAGCTATCCTACATATTTTGCAGCATAAAACATACTGCAAACATAAATTGTACTGCAACGTCGTAAATTTATTACTAAATTTCAGTACGTGGTTTATTACGTAAATTTACAAAAACAACTTACTCCAGATTAACATTGCGCTGGAAAGAACGTAAATTGTATGATTGATTTTGGTACGATATTCATTCAATTTTTCAATCTAAATCTTCCTTTCCCATTACGCCGCGTTTACGTTAGGTCGTTAACCAAGTGCGTCGCCCGCATTTGGTTAAACCGAATTTTTTAACAGAATTGGGTCGTTTGCTTTAGGTCGGTCACCGAATGCGTTGCCTAGAATCGGTTCAGCCGGTACCCTTTCCCCGTATTCCCCGAATCGCAAGTATATCGAATAAGGGCCAAACGTAACAATTTTAACGTCTTCGCCACAATCGGTCGGTCATCACGAACGGGCTGCATTTTAATACGCATACCGATTTTTTGTTTACATTGATCAGTGACGGAAGTCGTTTACGGCCCAACACGGCTACTGACCTAATGTAAGCGCGCTATAACTTAGAAAACTTAGATATGCGTGCCTGGAATTTAAACCCCGGTCCGTCAGAAAAGCGATCGAAGTTCATTCCACGAGGCTATCAGTATTCTCACATATACCTCACTTCTCACTAAATATATAAGTAAATTTAGCCAAGAATAAAGTAATTGTGTGTAATGTGGGTTGATAACTTATTTAGCATCGTTCACGCTTTCCCGAGCAGCGCTCTGTCGCCGGATTCCGCCGCTAATTATACAACAAAACAACTGCTTGCATGATAAAAAAATCATGTGTGTGCACCGTTATGTGAATGAAATTTTTGGCCCCGATTCTTTATTTTACTACTGCTTCAAATAGATTTTTATATGGCCAAAAGCATGTGAGATTTTGATTAGTGAAATCTAACATGTGAAGATACACAAATATTTATTGTGTTTTTGATAACTTTTATATGTGTAGCATTTGTTACAATTGTGCTACTAAAATTATGCAAACGATTTAATTTTACTACTAAAATGAAGCAATATTAGTCAAATAATTGAATAAAAACCGATCGACGATAGCCATATTTGAATTAGTCGATTAAATATATTACTTATCTACTCACGTGATCAATGGTGTAAATAGGTAATAGTTTGCTTTGCCTACAAATTTGCTATTGTAGTTGAAAAGAGAATTTAAGGTTTAAATGTATTGTTTTGTTAATATTATTATGACTCTGTAACATTTATCATTAAACAAAAAACGTTCAGACCACTAAAAATTTCTTCTACAAATTCGGAATATGCAAGCGTATCATTGTATTTCCTATAAATAGTGACAGTATACAGTTTCATATTGTGTTTTATAGATTTTTTTCTCAAGTCTTCGTATCATGTTATAACACATTACATTCATAATAGGTATATAGTCTATACAGTGCTCAATGATACGTTAAAGATTAACATATAAAAACAACAATTTATTGTAACTAGCTGTAATGGTTCAATATACAATGCATAATGTAAAATGCGCGTTGCGTACACAATTAACGCATTTATTAAACGCAGATACGCATCGAGAAACCCAACCGTGTATCCTTGTTAACATAGACACGTTTTTGTTTCAGATTCAACCGAAACCCACAACGAATGGCGTCGTCAGTACGAAGGAAAGAGAACGCATATCCGAACGGGAGACCAGAGAGATCAGACGAGAAGAAACGAGAGAAACAAGAGAAACGAGGGATACGAGAGAATCGAGGGATACTAGAGACAACAGAGAGATTAGAGAGTCGAGAGAATCGCGGGAATCGAGAGAATCTCGGGAATCCAGAGATTCTCGGGAGATGAGAGACCTTAGAAACTCGAGAGAGGAAACCGAGCACATTGAAAGGCGAGCGCAGACGTCATCACCACCGCCTCGGGAAAGAGAGAGGGAGAGAGAGAGGGAAAGAGACAGACAAACAGAGCGGGAGATCAGAGATGAGAGAAGAGAACAGTCGACGCCGCAACACGACGGTAGACACCCCCTATTACAGTTTGCTGTTGACCACTTCAGACAGAGCCCAGAGTAAGTATTCGTTTTATATTTAGATATTTTATAACTTGCTTCAATACTTATAAAATCCTTAAAAAAATATTATATTAATTATTCTTTATTATGCACTAACTTTATTATTTTATTGCTAGATCAAATAATAAGCAGTGAATATCATAAGACTTAAATCTTTTCAAAGACGTCGACAAAAAATAATAAATTACAGTCGTTTTCGTTATTAGAGTACCTTTTAATATATAAGGACGTAACGTCAACAACTACACTATAGTTGACATTCAATACACGAAATACGTCCCTTTGTTCGTTTCTTCGTCCTGGTGTCCCATAAAAAAACGTCCAGACTCAAATTTTCCCAAACTGTGATGACGATAATTAGTAAATATTTAGAAAACTAGCTTAAATTTACGAGTCATTGTGGTACCCTCTTTTGCGGACTAATTTAAGTGTCTTAAGTTTTCGCTTGGGTTCAAAGATGACTTTCCAATAAGAATACGCCGCACTAACTGACATAAACTATCGGGTACTTAACTAAATTTTAAATAAAAAAATACTCTATAATCTATAACCGACGTGACTCGCATCTTTATATACTTAGTCGTCAGTGTTAAATGAATGTCTCCACAAATTTCTATCTGTCATGACGTTATTTAATGTAGAGACACATAACATACAGCAATCCTACCAAGCACTAACGTACAATTAAAAACATTCATATATCTTACAAACGTTTTTATATAGATTATGTAGTTTTAATACAGATTATAGATTAAAAATTGCTTTTATACATAACTACGGATAACTACGTCACAGACTCACAGTCGGATTGTACAGTCAAATAAGTTGTAAAACGTCATTTACAAAAGGATGCTTTTTTGTAGATTATTTCCTTTATAACAAAACAATCTGTAAATTAATCGCTACATATGGTTAATGATAATAATTATTTAATATTTAAAAACAAAACATTATTTGTATCACGTCATTAAACTAAACTTATTGTTAGAAAAGGAGGAGGCAGCGCCATGTATAATACTGCAACCGATGAAGCAGGGAAATTAGGCTTTTCAACTAGTTCTTACGTTACTATTGTGTTAATACTGTTATGTCATGCTTGCATTATGCATTTATGAAAACAATACTCATTACACACTAAATATGACTTAACTACACTTCAGTGTAAACATTGCGTAAACATAACAATTTACATGTCTTTAAATCTCTTGTTATAACAGTCTCATTTACATAAACAACTTTCGTTTAAAAATATTATTTGATTTAAAACGTAAACTTACAGTCCGATTTATTTTTTAAAGTTGAAATAAGAATTCACACGAAGTATGCGCCTGGCACTAAATGGAGAGCAATATGTCTTTCTGCGTGTTCCATTAGTTATTATGAAGTGATTGTGATGTTCACTGTGTAAAAATAGCTTTTACGAAATACGTATATAGTTTTAAATATTTGAAAAAGTAATGTGATTATCTATTTTTTTATTATTTTTAAAAAGATAATGAGAATAATAAAGCTTTATAGCACATAAAACGTAGATATATATTTAAAATGTTATTGTGTAGAACCATAAATTTAATGAAATCGGAGAATAGGATCTTTTAGCTTTGGTAGACCCTATTTTTCAAAATTATAACTTATCACTTAATTTCTTATTGTTAAAAAAATATGTAAAATATTTCCATAAAGGAAAAAAACATCTTACGTTTTTATTACCTTTATTAGCAATTTTTGTGTATTATATCTTTATTATTAGTCAAATAATATTATCTACACATTTCCACCGGTAAACCTATACCTTCAATTGTAATAGAAAAATCATGATGTTCTTTCATCACATAGATACCCATATAATTATGTATATACATTGTGTTACAGCATTGAAAAAAATCTCGTAGGTCGTTACATTTGCATTCAATGCGAAACTGCACTGTGTTCTACGAATTACATAGTGTTTAACCACTCTTATTCTCTAATGACTGACTAGGGTTGCCATATGAACTTTCTTTACCCGAATTTTCGTAATAAAATCCAATTGTAATTAACATCTGTTCATTGCTCACTATTGCAATCTTTTAAGTACACATTCGCTCTAATAAAGATTTTTTGATCTTTGACCTGTTCTTTTTCTTCATTAATTCGAGGTCATGCAATGGCTTTATCGCCATTACATCAACAAAATAATACCTACGTCCCACTTTCCACGGGACAATGGTGCCTTTCATTGTCTTGGTCTTGCGCGTAATGATATGTAACAGTCTCCGTGGGGTTACTCATCATGGTAATAATGTCGGATTAGCTAATAGATTACCAACTCATTAATTTGGTGTTATGTATCATATTGTTTTATTTTTCTCTATAACAGAACATAGTGAAACCGATGCACTCGACGGGGCAGGATTTAAGTGAGGGCAATCCAGGACAACTGTCCCGGGGCCTCCACAAAAGGGGGACCCCCACACTAAACTTCGGAAAAAATCTTTTAAATTCCGCATTGGTGACCTTTTATGGTGCCGTAACCAAAGGGTAAAAACATTATTACTAAAACTCCGTTTTCCG
>DWPF01000530.1:0-10892 GCA_018251575.1 Cecropterus bathyllus | reverse complement strand
TTACGGAAGCATTAAGTGACCGCTGTTTAATAAACGTACATTTTTTTAGTAGACAAGTAAATTTTAATCATTTGATTAAATATTTCTTACTACGTACATGACGCTCTTTTATACAATAAAAGTATGTAACTTAAACAAAAAATGTTTAATTAATATACTATACGCGAAATATCATACACGCCTAAATTGATAAGGAACAAATGGGTAGAGTTGAATAAAATGGTATTTACAGTTGATCACTTTCTTTATTTTTCTGGGTTATCAACAAGAAATATTGTGTCAATAATTATTATAATAATACTTAAATCGTAGATACTGCTAAAACAGATAGGTAGTAGATTTTATTTCCATTTTGTAAGAAATAAGAAAGTAATTGTATAAATTACTTTAATATTATTTATTTTCGTTTAATTTTATTCCATTTCCGTGACAATATTATTCTCCTAGTATTACTGCATCACAGATTGATCATGTACTTAATTGTTTCTAGTCTCATAAAGAAATAAAACAGGGCGGAACATGGTTCAAACTATGGAATATGTTACTATCATTCGTACATCATTCCAAAATGCTACAAGTATCCGCGTTATCTATAGAATAAATGCCAGGGAGTGATACAGAAACCATTCTCCAATGGCCACTATTCCAATAACGTGTCACAATAAGTTAAAAAATAATCTGTTACAAATATTCTTATTTACAGAGTTAATAGTTTTGCGATATGCATTATAGGATTTAATAAATTTGCCTAATTTTTACAGGGATGTATAAATAAAAACATAACTTGTTTTAATAAAAAGAAATAATTACACAATAACATTTCAGACAGACAAATATCATCAAACATAACAATGAACAAAAATAAAGGTAGGTAATAAAAGATCGAACATAATTATTTTCTAGTAGCAATATCAATCAGACATTATGAAAATGGATCTCTTTGCAATTATTTAAATAATGACTCAGTGATGTTATCAAGTAAGAAATCACTGGGTAGCATGGCCGGTATGTTCTAATAGCATTTAGACAAATATACAAATATTATTTTAACGAACTGTATTTTCACAAAGCTTTAAAAATTTAGACAATATAGTTAACACCTTACTTTACGTGTTTCTACTATTACTTATGTGATTCGCCATTAATTGCAAAATATTCAGACGTATGTTTCAAATTGCACTCTGCGATTGAACAAGCTAAGTGCGATCGCGTGCTATTAAGGCTACGTCCAACCCTGTCGCAGACACCACACCAATAATTTCATACAAATTCATCTATAAAACATTTAAGAAACATGCACGTATACTATTGCACACATAGATCAAGATTATGCTAAAGTCTTAAATTAGATTATGGTAACTGTTTTTTGATTATTTGCTATTAACGATTACACTAACAAGTTGCCGAAGCACTTTGCCTATTCACTAAGTATCCAGATAAACACCATACACCAAAGTTAAATAGCACCCATGAGAATATCTTACATTTAAAGCAACAATATGTTATTTACACTAGCGATACATATTTACATTATTTACACGATATTCATACACGTAACACAACACCTTCCACTCTTTTCAACAACTTGAGTGACTCGAAAATAAATTGATTATTGTAATGGCTGCCTTAAATTATACAGTCTCATAAAAAGAATATTTTGTTTGTTCCTAAATGAGATACATCCTTGTTTCGTATATAATAAATCAGTCATAATATAAAGATCTTATTCTGAAACTTATACCCAGGCCGTACCTGAACAATGCTTTACATTTAAATCAAAAAAACGTATAACAGGTAATTTATGTTATTACAACTCCCACTACTTGTAAATGTAATAAAAGTACATATGTGAAAATATGAAATGGTTTACAAAAATTAATAGAAAGAGGCCTCGGAAACATTTCAATAACTGAGTATATTCTAGTTTATCAAAATAGAAAAAGTTCATTGTTCGTCTTAATCTAGTTTAGAGAAAAAAATGTTAAGTATCGAAAACTGAAAACAGGCAGGTCATGTTCGTAATACATAGTAATCTAATCAACGAAGTATACAAAAAAAGACAAACAGATTAATTGAGCCATCTAAAAGTTAATTTAATGTCAGCTAACAAGGACGGTTTCGATCTTTAGAAGTTGTCGGAGCTTGTCGGTGACACGTATGAGAGCCACCTTAGAAGCTCTCACATTGACTTTCTCTCCGGCGCCCAGAAGCTGGTGGCACTGGGCCCTTTCTAAAAATTCTTGAGTGCGGATCTCTCGTAGCAACTCCTTGGGCGACCCTGATCCGCAGTGGATTTGTTTCAGTAAGCTTTCCTTTGATTTTATCTGAAAGCAAAATAATACATATTAATACATAATGCATTTTGCATAGAACATAATTTTATGTTTATTTTAAAGATTTAAGGCAATCGACAAACGCTTATTTTTTATCATTAAGCACTAAAAAGTCTTAATACAATCTTAATAAGTACGTATTTTGCGAAAGATTTTAGGCCTGTAGCTTGCCCTTTTTCCCATGAAGAGACGGTACTAACTGGTAATAGTTAATAGATGATCAGGCGAAAACGTTTTATGAATTAAAATTAATTTATTTTGTTTAACACACAATTTGAGCTAATGAGGGGTTGAATGCCTGTAGCATGTCATCACTTAAAAATCGATCTGATTCTCATAGGTTATTTATTGACAACAACAATATTTCGGTATAAGACGTACCTGTAAAACGTTGGTGACGTCTTGCAACAAGCACCAGAGGCCATCAGCGGGCTGTCCGGGAATGGTCCGCAAGCTATAGAAGGGCGGCAGCGGGGCCTCTGTGCACTGTATCTCAATGGTAGAGTCTGGTGGCGGCGGGGGGGAACCCGGTGGAGGCGATGATAGAGGATCGCAACCGAGTTCTTCACGATCTGAAAACAACAATATAATCACTATAAGAATAACATTTTAACAAAACAATAGAAGGAAAACCTGTGATGTTTTCTTTTGCATTCCAATTGCTTTTGCGTTTTAATGCAAGAATACAACCGAGCACAGACAAGGAGATGTGAATACGAGGAAGTAAATAACCGGTGTATCAGAGTTTACATACTCCTTATTGCTTAGCAGATTATTCACAGAATTCTTATTCAGTATCACAATGTCGCATAGTTGATTAATTAAATGAATTTAATTTATTATTTGTTTATTTTATAAAAGCCGGTGAGAACATTGGTCAGCGCTGTGCAGTCTAGAAAGAATATTATTTTACAAAACAATGAAAGAAAATTGTCACAATAAAAGAGAAAGCTGTTTTTTAAACGTTTAATGTAAATAGGAAAGCCTGTAATAAATCATTATAACATTCCTAATTTATCTGTCAGTTAATTATTTGTTAATTGTTAACACTTGCACATCTCACAGATTTTTTAAACAGGTAATTTAGACATAAGGATTTACTTACCAATTATATCAGCTGGTGACGAGAATCTCCATGGTTCCACAGCTTGTCCTTGGACATCAGCTATATGCAACCGCAAAAGTAAGGCTGCCTGGCCTTCAGCTAATTCTTCTGGAGTCTGCCCTGCGTAAGTGCCCAACAGGGGATCCGCTCCATAAGCAAGAAGCAGCCGTATAACTTCCACGTGACTGTTCTCGCAAGCCTCATGCAGTGGTCTGAAATCACATTAACAAATTATTAATATTTAGTGGACTTTTTTTATTTTTTATTATAGTATGGAAGTAGCAAACGAGCTAAGCGGCCACTGCCCCCCATAGACACCTGTAATCAACCCCAGGGAAGATCAAAGTATCACCTAAGGTTAGTCACCCCTGAGGACTAAGATGAAATGCCTCGGAAAAGTATGTCTCCCTTACCACACCTTTCAGACCAGAACACAGCTGCGCTTAAAACGTTGTTTCAAGGCAGGGGTTCTACTAATTTTATCTTTTTATATAAATATACAAACCTTATTCCTCCTTGTGCCGCTGCGGATACATTAGCGCCGTACTGCAACAGGAGTCTCGCGATTCTCACATGTCCTTTGGCAGATGCAACATGTAAAGGTGTAAAACCAGCATTGTCCTTCGCAGAAGGATCCGATTCCATCTTCTCTAGGCAGAACGCAACGCAATCCTGTAACCAATGAATTTATTGAGTTTACAAAATATACATTAAGTAAAATGTCTGCCTCGGTCAGTAAAAGGAGACAATAAGTATAATGAGATCAGGGACGTTCCAACGCCACACCTATTTCTAGCATGAAGCAATTCTTTGGTTTCGGTGGTATGTGGATAACTTATATATGAGGTGGCCATCTTAGATTTTAAGAGTGGCATTGCTTCTGTTATCGACTTCAGATAGAACTAATGTTCTGTATGGAGTTGGTTACAAATGTTCATCGGCGGCAGTAGCTACTCACCAACACGAATCCTGCAAGCTCACTACTTCATGTTATAAGAAAAACGGAAAATATAATACTTACAGTGAATCCGAGTCGAGCAGCGCGATGGAGGTGCGTCTCGCCGATGCTCTTGTTAATGAACCAGCCTTTAATCTCCTTTTGAATGTCATGGACGGACTCAGGATTTGGTTTGGGTGCCGGTCGGCGAATTTTATTACACGTCTCGTCTCTGCGAATAATTTTCTTCTTTTTTCTTATATAATCAAACCCAGAGCTAAATTTCCTTCGCCCAAATAGACGTTTCAATCGTTTTTTCGTATGATTTTCTGTTGTTCCGGGTGAACTGCTTTCTTCTTTTGTACTGTTCTTATCATCAGGGGATGGACTCTTATCCTTTTTTATTTTATTTGCGCAGTCTTTCATGCGTTTTGTATTAAAAGTCTTCATTAAACTATTTCTTTTCTTTAGACGTAGTAATCTTCCTTTAGCGTCATTTCTTTTCAATGATTTAGTACTTCTAAGGCCGTCGCGTATCGAACTAGACCTTCTTTTAAATTTATCTTTTATTATTTTCTTAGATTTGAACTTAGGCTTTTGTTCTATTTCTTTCTTTATTAACACCGGTTGATCTTCTTCAGTGTCCTGTGCAATCTCGTCTCTACATGACGGCGGCGCCGAGGCAGGTCTTTCGTCACCAAATACTTCTTTTATTGTAGCTCGTTGTTTCAAAACTCTACTTTCAGTCCTTGTTCTAGATTTCAATACAACAGGAGCAAATTCTTCCGTAGCACCCATCAAACCATCAGTATTTTTAATAAAAGCTGTCCTAAATGCAGTAACAGTTTCTTTTCTAAAAGCACCTAAATAGAAAATATCCTCCATTAACTTTTCCTTTTTTGCACTTAAATTCCCTTTATTTCCATTTTTCATTAAACCTAAGCTAGGTGTAGGAAGAAGCTCAGTTGTGTTTGAACTTTTTGGTATCACTTTAGGTAACTTGTCATCCTTATCTTTTGATTTCTTTTTAGTATCCTCTTTCTTTCCACATTTTTGAATTAAAACATCAACAATTGAGCTTCCCTTCTTTCTTACTTTTGTAGCTGAAAATACTGTAGATGTGGATGCTTCTGAATCATAATGTCTATTAACAGCAGAACTACTGGAGTTTGACTCCAAGTCGCTATCCAGAGTCAATTTGTCTGGCCTTCTGTATAAATCATCGGTAGCTGCAGATGGTGCCGAAGAGGGAGCCGGTGAAAGTGGTACTGGATCTAAGTCGGGAAGTGAAGTTGATCCACGTGTAAAGATAGCCCCAGTACCTTTCACGAATGGTCCGCCTGATCGGCCTCTCGGAATAGCAATGAGTCGTGTCGGCATACGGAGAGATCTTTTATACCGGTAGAGTTCTTCTTCCCAGCCTGGGTGGAAATCGGAGCCATCACCAAAACCGGGTTTACGAATTGGAGTGGAGCAATTGCTAACAGAAGAATTGTCCATTTTTTTCGATGGCGATGACTTTGCAGGACTCTTAGTAATTGAAGAAACTTTATTATCATCCATTTTTAAACTTTTACGGACTCTTAAACGACTAGCGACGCTTAAAGCATCATCGTCTGAATCTGAACTGGAATTATCATTCTGGTTTTCATTTTTCACATTTTCTGTGGATAACGATTTACCTTTAGAGCGTGAAAGGTGTTTAGATTTTCCTTTGTTTTGCTTTTCATCCTTTTCTTTTGAAGAATCTGTTGATTTTCTTGTACTAATATTCATGCGTTCATCGCAGCACTCAAGTTTAACGTAAGCTGATTTTTCCGATAAATCTTTAAGCAACTGATACTTAAGCCGTTCTGTTTGTTCTTTTTCTTTTAGTATTTTGCTTTTGATAAGAGGTTCATCATCATCAGTAGATTCAGATTCTTCTTTGATTACAGTTTTTATTGATTCTGAATCATCTTTTTCTTTTTTAATAGTTATGGTAGATGTAGTAGATGGCTCATTTTTACTGCTTTTGTGTTTATTTTTCGGATTTACTCTATTTCTATTAACTTTATCATTCTCTTTCTCATTCTTTTTATCGCCTTTAATCTTATCAGTTTTACTGCCTTGCTTGTTTTTATCTACAAGTGCTTCATTTATGATATTCAAAGGTGCACATTCTTGTGCTATTGGGATTTCATCTTCGTCAACTGGTTCTTGTTTAATTTCAATAACAGGTATATCTTGTATTGGTGTTTTCGGTGCAGTTTCCGTGACTTCTTTAGGTGATATGTCTGATTTTAAAGTTTCTTTAGGTTCTATAACAGGCACGTCAGATTTAGCCAGTTTTTCAAGTTTTATATCTTCGGGCTCAATAGTATCATTACGCCTCCGATGAATCTTCTTTTTATGGCAGCCACTTTTCAGTTGTTCCATAAAACTATCACAAGCATTAGCCCAATCTGCATCGATTTCTTGGACTTGTGAATTCAAAACGACTTCAAAATTTGCAGGTTCAAGTGTCTCCAGAATATTTTCTGTTTTAATAGGAATTTCCGCATCTTTTTCGATCTCTTCTATATTCATTGGTTCCGACTTCACTTCTGGAATCGTAGTTACGACTACGACTTTTTCACTTTTTATAACCGATTCTAATCTTAAATTATCCTCCCTAATTTGATTGAAGAGGTGCTGTTTTTGCGATTTTGGCAAAAGTTTTATTTTCTCACCTTCAGATGGTATAGAATCAGATTTTGAATCTGGTTTAACTGAGCTGTCATGCGATGGTGGCATTACTTTAAGTTCAGCCTTGGTTCTTATTCTGGACGCAACGTCGTTTTCAGGAGATTTCCTCTTTGAGTCTTGAATGTCTAATCTTTGATAATCTGAGTCCCGTGGTAGGGAGTCCACAGCCTTAGGCATTTGAATATGATGGTCTAAGCTCGGAACGATCTCATTATTTACAGGTTTATGATTATTTTTAACTGCAGCATCTCCATCGGTAAGATCGGTTATTTCTATGACAGAATCATCAACATCGTCTATGACAATGAGTTCTGGTATCTGCCGTACTACTTTATTAGGTTCAATGAATCCAGTATGTTTCGTTTCTAAACTATTTCTAAGTATACTTAACACCCTCTTATCAGCAGGTTGTGCTCCACTATGAATATCTAAATGATGTGGGTGTAAATCTCTATTGTGGCTCGGAATTTTTTGAATTACTTGACGGCTGTTTGAAGACGGATTCTTATTATGATAATTAGCATGATAATCGTTCATGTCACGATGGATCGCTTCAGTCGGATATGTGTTATTAGAGTACCTGTGACTGTGATGAGGAAGTTGTTCACGATAAACATTGGATACGATGGATCGCTTTTGGTCATTTTGATAAGCCTCTAAACGTTTGTGACTTGCGTAGCTGTAAACAGGTTGACTCATAAGATCATATTGTTCTCTTGCCGACTGACTCATTCTTTCTATCCGACTGTCAGCCGCCCAGGTCTCATACCGAACAATTTTTTCCGGAATGTTATTAACAATGGGCCCTGGGGGACGCTTACGCTCTTCTATTACGTAATGTCGATCATTCCTTATTCTACTATCTAAATGACAATCATCGACCTTTTTAGTGAGATCTATTCGAGGAATATAATCTGAAGTTCTCCCAACTGGACCATTGTATTTATTCCGTTCAGAATATACTTGATGACGAGATTCTGCAGGGTATGGTTCTCCCACTGGTTGAGCATTTTCATACACCCCATTGTATCTGATAGGATGGCCTGATGGAAGGGAAGCACTATAACTGTGTCCAGGAATTCGTTCTCCCTTATACTGAGCAAAATCCGGTGCAAAATCTACTTTATGAGATGCACCACAATTCGAAATAGGTGGAACGTGTCTACTGTTCGAAGTTGCGCGTGATTGTAATGGTATTTTATTTTCTGAAGTAACTGATTCAACTATATCATCTTGAGTTGTTGAAGAGTCTGCAGTGTTTTTAACAGTTTTTACAGACAAGTCAAGTGGAGATTCCCTTTTCTGTTTAGTTTGATTCATTTGGTTTACTAACGAAGTAACCGATACTGTCATTCGAGCTTGTTGGCTGGGGTATCCGGGCCTTACTGCTGATCGAGAAGGCGATGACTGGACATGATTTGATGGTCCGTAATCGAAACTTGTCTTTGGAGCAGTGGCAGAACGGTACATAGTCTTTGATTGTAATGTAGAATTGTTTTGAGCAATAGGAATCGCTGGCGTACTCTGCGCATATCTGACCGAGGAGGTTGATGGTGTAGGATAAGGGTAGCTATTCCTAGAATCGATGTTCCTGATCTTAGGAAGATAATCCGTACGAGGCGGAACACGTGATACGTCGTGGGTATGAGATTGTGATGCAACTGGTGCACGTTCAGTCTGTCTCGCCACATAATGCGCATTCATAGCATCTATAGCTTCGTGTTTATATTGAGCTTGATGCGTTTCTATTCGATGAGATTGTATGGGCTGCGGTGCGGCTGACGATCGATAACCAGAATAGGCTTGTTGTGGATCGTATTTCCGCTGAGGTATGGTAGGATGTCTATCGTAATGAGACGTTACTCTTGAATATGCCGAAGATTCGCGTCGTTGCGGAAGTGTTGAGTATGCCTGCGATGTTCGACTGTCAATAGGCGTAAGCCGCTGGGACGTTTGTACCGCTTGAGGATGAAGTATAGGTGGAACGCGATCATTGTGAGGAGGCGGCGGTTGAGTTACCGGCATGGCGTAACGCTGACTTGGCGGAGTGTGTGCGGCACTATCGCGCAAGCGAGACGAACCGTGTTGAGGCAAGGAACTAGTCATTCTTGCGTATGTTTGTGGGCTATTACGCGCAGGAACCGATGGCTGTGGAGAAGCGATCGGGGCACCATGCGAATTCCTACCACCATCATTTAAATTTGATTCATACTGATATCGTGAATATTGTTCCGGAGGACGAGACGCCGAATATGGATCGGGCGGCCGACCAGGTGCATAATGGTCGGGCGGTCTCGCTGTCGGCGTTTGAACTCGATGTACTGATGCTCGATATTGGGCCTGGGATTCCATCTGATGTTCGGTAGTCGTTGCAGGAGGATGTGGAGCATTCGATGGCGGCCGAGCTGGTGATGGACAAGGTGCAGCCGGAGCGGGCGCCGGAGAAGGTAGCATCCTCGGTGTGGGCTTGCGTATGATATGGGACGGTGGCGATAGCGCACCGACAGCTTCTTCCTCGTCCTCCGGTTCGGGTTGCTCTCGACGCTTTTCTGCAGCCTCGCGCATAACCGTAGCCTTGTGTATTATATGCGGTTCGGGCTCCAGTGGTTCGGAAGGTGGTCTAGGTGGAATCGAAAGAGCTGGAGTTGGCGTAGACGGAGGTGCTGCTGCGGCAGAAGGTGGGCGGGACGATGGCGCCGGGACTCCAGACAGTGCCGGTGTTCCTTCTTCGTGAGGCGGTGCGCCTGAAGGCCACACGGACTGACCACTTCCCTCTGCTGCCTGCTTCGGTACCCCCATGAAGTACTGGCGCGTCCCTTCCAGTAGTACATTGCTGAAACTGACGTCCATACTACGCGTTCCGACTCCACTGCACACCACCTGAAAAATAAACAATTATTTCATTAAACTATGCTACATCACATACATTGTACGTGGTATGACATGTCATCGCAATTTGGATTTATGAAATTAATTACGAATATATATTTTTTTCTATGATAATTTAACTCGTCACAAATCTAACCTTTAATAGCAAAGTATAAATACAAATGATAGGTATTAACCTATGCACATGTGGAAATTATCAAAGTCTAAGTGGGGTCGTTACCCGGCGACTGCCCTTGAAAGTACTTCGCCCCCAAGCCTATATAGCAGTGCAATAAACCTTCAACAAGATACCACGAAAGAAATAGGAAGACGTAATTATTTGTAAATTCTTTGCAATTTGTTAATATGAATAAGTCTTGTTATTTGTTTTTTGTAGCAAAAAATGTATACGTACACATATGATGATAATTTTAAGATTAAGAAATAAGTAATTACAATTTTTATATAAAGTAATATGAGTAACCGACAACAATACATTTCATATAACATTAAAAAACTATTATATCGTCATGGCGTAACGTTAGCACAAAAATGCATGGCAAAACATAACGTTAGCACAATATTTAAATAATTTGTATTTAAGAATACTCAACGGAGATTCTATAGGTATTGAATTTTATTTTAAAGTCAATTACCTACTGTCGCCTCGCAGTCTTTCGTTTATCTTATAAGTGACAAGAAACTCCATAATACAGGTAGATACGTTCAGAAAGGAAGTAGTATGAAATTTAATAAAAAATATACAAACTTATTTACAACTTGTACAAACTTATAAATGAATTACTCAATATTTTTATGTATACAAACATGTAATTTTTCAATGATATACAGGGTGACTGGTAAAAGACCGTACATACGAAAAGGCACGATAGTTAACAGCCTTAAGGAACCATTAAAAATA
>DWPF01000529.1:0-10898 GCA_018251575.1 Cecropterus bathyllus | reverse complement strand
AAAGGACAGACAACAGACGCAAGGGCCAATCAAACAAACGCATAAATTTATAAAAGGTTATCGTAGGTCAAAAGTTAAGGGTGAAAATGTGGAGAGAAAGGTAGAACAATGCACTCACCCGAGTCCATGCGCCGAGTGGTAGTGGTGAGTGGTGAGTGGCGAGCGCGCCCCGCCCCGAGCGGTGCACCCCGCGCCAGCTCAAATGTCAGACTGGCTAACGGGACCTCCCGTGCTAGGGCTCCTAGGGCTGATTACTATTCCTAGCGCTCATCCCCGCCGCACTAACGGGCCAATGTCTATTATGATACCCATTCGAAAGATCAACCGTTTCAAACTATAACGAATGTTTGCAGACAACTCAACCAGCTCGCTTCGCGCGAATATTTAACAAAATCTTGAGTAATTTGCTGCAAGTTTTCCTGCTAGTCAAATTACAGTGCTGCCGAATTAAGCACTAATTTTACACGACCTGCTTTTTACACTTCTGATTTAATTATACGTTAAATAAGTTTTTTATTATTCGTTTCTAAAAATATGCAACACGTCGTTGTAATTATCATTTAGTGTACGTTTCGGCGTAAGGAATTTTTATGCTCCAACACTTAAATTTAATATAAACAATTTACAAGTGGCAACAGCACTTGGTATGTAAATATTACGTTACGAAACTTAATATACATTGAAGTTATGAGTGTTGAATAAGAAAAACACTTTGAAATGCTCCGATTGAACCGTAGGCGCAGTGGAGCCTTGGTCCGCTGCAGAGGTTCCCAGGCAAGCGGCCGCTTTTTGCGTCGCGCGGGAATGCGTCGCACAATTACCAAACGACTGAATAAGAGCCTCCGTCCGCGACCGCGATTTATAGCAACCAACCACCGATGTAATTGTACAATATACATATATCTAATTGCATTTCATTTATAAACTTACTAACTTAGTCAAGCATTCCTTGCTGATGCTCGGAATTCAGTGCATTTTTTTAAATATATTGATGAAAATGTCACTATAGAATATATAATGGCATCTATATATCATGGCAGTATTTGTATGTAATCTCTCATGCGTTTAGCCTGAATCAAATATCATACATCTCTACGCGTACTTAGATAAGTCTGTCACATGCTCTAGAGCAGCCAGTTCTGATCCAGTCCAGCCATATCCGTATGAAAAATAAATAGACAAGTTATGCTATTTACATATCGCCTTATAAGCGTAAATCGAGTTTTTGCATACAAATTACATTAATTTCAAAACTATTTACACACACTTCATAATGGTGGAGAAAAAAGTAAGGCAACGTGGAGCGTCGCGGAAGTGCGTGTGGAGCGCGCGGCGTGCGCATATGCGTGCGCCTCAGATTATACAACCGAGCCACTGGCGCACACACATGCAGCGCAGAGAAATATAATAAACATACCGTCGATGTATGAGCTTCAAGTCAACGTATGAACCTTTTAAATTCGCTGCTAACAATCAGCAAACGGGATCAGCTGATAGTGTTATTTGGTTTAACAATGTTACCATAAAATGCATCAAGGCAAGTTATGTCCGGGTCCACCGCTTAATCAATTTTTAACGTGAAGCCTTTCTTGCATTTGCTTTAGAACGCACCGGTTATGGAAACCGGCTGATGAATCAGGCTACCAACTTAGTCTTCAGGATGACAACCTATCTAATTTTTACACACGTACACGGGTGGAAGTGACCACTTGCCATCAGGTGAACTACATACTCGATTACTACTTCTAACTTATGATAAAAGTTAAAAAAAAAGCACGAATATGTTACAAACTTCTACACGATTACATTAGTTTGGCAAGGCTGGTCGCATGCAAATTGGGTGTCGCAGGTTTACGACATCGTTAGCGGCGAGCATTGTTCCTATTGTTGGCTCTGCCACCGGCAACCTCAGGTAAACTGGCAAACAATAAAATTTACATAGTCCCACATGTGTCCTACTGCGAGGCAACAAGGTTCAATGTAGCTCTGTCGAGGTATGCTACCTGGCTTACAAAAAATACACCGGTCAAGAGATATGAATATGCACGGAACGAAGGCCTTTATTTAGAGTCGTCAAGCTGTGCGATGGACTGTACGGAGAAAGCTGATTAGCGATTATTATTCAAAACCTGCCATTTATTTTTATATTGAGCTTTATGCACATATCACAATGTAAGTTCCATCAAGACCAGTCAGTAGAAAAACACGCATTAGTATCGAAGGGTGCATTTGTAGCCATTATAAATTCAGCCTTTAGTAATGGGATAATGCTACTAAGTGTTGAACATGTAAGTTTTAAGTACCGTTATTCCGATACGATATTATATTTTGATGACCCACGTGGTCCCGGGTTCGATCCCCGGCCAGAAAGACATCTGAATGATGAGTTTAGATTTTACGTTCTGGGTCTGGGTATTTGTGTATTCGTCTTTGTGTTTCCATGACACCCACGACACAATAGTAAAATCCTAGTGTAGTGCTATGAGTGTAAAAATCGTTTTGTCTTTTTATGTTTTTATTATATAAAATCACAAATGTGTAACAAAGTTGTTTTAACAAGGATTCTATCGCTTTATCAATGGCTGTATAGTAAAAGATATTTAAAAAATCCTCAAGGTACTTATTAATTCGCTATATTACAATAAAATCATAATCCAAACTGATAGTCTTTATACAATCTTATGTTAGAGCGCTTGCGTCAAATCTATAAACCGAAAGTAAATATTTCAAATTTAATTTTTTTCCAGCGGCCTACTCCTAGCTGACATCTTAAAGAATTATTTTTCCAACGAAATTTAATTGGCGGTGGGTAATAAAATCTGACGGAGCGAGGCCGACGGCTGCGATTTCTAAAGGTTCCAATGATTGATTTTCGGATTCCAAACCTGGACAAAAAGCTTCCTGGCAAAAAATTGCGCCGACACAACGTATGCAAATCCTTTGTTAAGCTGACGCGTTCTATTCATGGGAAAGTAGGGATTGGGTAATAGAAAATATGGTGTAATATCGTGTGCAGCGTGATCGAGCACGCAAACCTTTTCACATGGGCACTCACGGCGACGCAATCTGCGATCTAAGTGCATCCATAAATTTCACTATTCCTATGCACTAGCGCGTCGGTAAACTTCCGAGAACCAAAAATTCATGACACGGACCCCGAAGGTGCACCAAGACCGATCATTTTGAAAAAAAAAATGTATCTCGACTGCAATCTTTTGAAAAGATATGCAGATAAAACTCTTACAATGCCTCTGTGTGTGGGTTTCTTGTACTGACTAGATTGATTAATCAGCGGATTAATTAAAAGGAATTGAAAAGTATTTCTCATTAACTCTAAATATATACATAATATTCGTTCGACACTACACATTAAATTATAAAGGACTCATAATAAACAGCTAAATTATATCAGAATTTTTAAATGAATCAGAAGCGACAAACGATTTTAAACCCCCTTGACATTACATGATTCTGCCGCCCATGAGATGTAAATAGAATAGGGGAACTGAATTCAATCATAGCATGCTACCGCACAGCATAAGTCTTACAATTAGTAGATATAGGTAATTTGGCGTACCCTGTAAATCTGAACAAAGTGACGCGTCAGTGTAGATATTGTTTTAAGGGCTATAAATTTAAAATAAATATATAGCAATAAACGCTGAATTAAATTATTTAGGTTATTTCTGAATTCATATATTAACTATCCTCCATTATAAAAGAGGAGTAGTACAGGTCTATAACTATTATTAGTTCAAACTGAACGACATTCAAGTGACAAAGTTAACATTAAGCTATTGAAATAAATAGTAAAGTAAAAGGTACCTAGTTAGGGCTTACTCATATGTAACCTTTAGTCTGAGTAGAACATAACATATTCAAAATGACTGCGACCCAGTTCTGCCTGAAATTTATATGAGTGTCGACCAGAACTGTTAAATGTTTGATAGAAAATATAGCAACTACAAATATTTTTCAAGAAATGGACGTAATGAAATATTGATTAATCGTGGTTATTGAATAATTAATCCTTCATCAAAGACCTATTAGTATCACAGGCAACCGCATATAATGTCTGAATATACTTATATATGCGAAATTCACATGTGAAGACTAGTTTCAGCAGATCAATCTAATTTTTCACACTAAATTTAGAGCAATTTTAATCTTGTATTTAATAAGATTTTACATTCAACTAATGCGTCAGATTGTTATCTTCATATTCAAATCTTAGTACCTAGTAGTAATATTTTCCTAAAAAAAATATTATATTATCAAAATTAGCATATGAAATACATAAAAACACTGTTTGAATATGATATAAGTTCAAATGACGCCACCTTGTTGCTACGCTACACGGATTTTAGGCCTATGAAGCTGTATCTAGCTGGGAACGAACATTTGTTACACGATATTAATAAATAAAATGTATATTGATAATAATATTGATATAGTGCGGGGATGTAGATGAATTACTATCTTATTAGCATTTTAGTATTTAAAGGCTTAAACATCATAACAATATATGGTTTGTTTTTCAAGAACCCTTTTTAGGTTTAAACCTTATTAATTAACTAATTACTCGTGGTATAGGTACTACGGAGACCACTTCAAGAATAGTGATCAACCTTTAGACTATTAAAACTAACATACATTATACTTATGAATACAACGTACACTGTAAGCGTACACAAAAAACATGTAAGTAAGCACTACATGTATGTAAATAGAAAAATTAACATGAGTCTGGAACATTCTAACTATGCACACACTATAAATCAGATTTAATTTGAATTGTTATGTGAATATATGTTAGATATGAATTTGGCGGTGGAAAAAAATATAATTTGCCTTTATTATGTCAGTAACAGACGAACAAGCTATTCGTTAGATTTTAAGGAGTTGTAGTGTGAGTTTGGTCACTCATAAGCTGATAATTCAGGGAACTAAGTTAGTTCTTAGCTATAGAGCGGTAGGCCTTAAATACTTGCAACCTTCAGAAAATCGCTTTATCTTCATTTTATGCAGACGTTGTAATTGTGTTGCATGACAATGATACAGTCGGCAAACTCCAGAGATGTTGCCTTCAGAAATCAACCATATCATGAACCGGGAGTAGTAATCTTCCCAACGAACTGTACCTACCTAGCTACACCGCACGTAATAATCTCGTCAATGTAAATTATAATAATTTTGCATGTTCCGCTTATCTTGCCATCGCCGCTTTGATCCGCAGAAATACACCCAAATAAAACATTAATTAGCATATTTTAATTATATCTATTCTGTTATTATATTTGCTTGCCAACAATTTGTTTATAAAATGAGCTCGCAGGTCGCTCGATACTTGCTTCATATTTTATGACCCTAGACAACAAACAAATTCACATATTACTACAAAAAATAATTACGCATATGATAATAATTACATCTTTACGCATTATGAAAAAATACCATCAAGTTTTTATCTTACTTTGTGCCTCGATATACATTAGAATAATTTGTAATTAAGTGTGTAAGAAGTTAACGTACCTCCAATAAGCGCTCATTATAATACTGAAGACACACATACACAAGACGCTAGATTAGTTAGCAAAACAAATTTGAACGATAGAAATTTCACTGTATCTATTAAACAATACTTTAACGAAGTGAAGCTTAAGCGATAACATTACGGTAAATCCTTGAACAAAGCATTCGAAAGAAATGTGTCAGGATAGTTGCAATTCCACTTTTTTCGCGGCAGCTCGCACCGAATGCTAGCAAAGGTCACGTGGAACCCGTTCTCACCGCTCCGCAGGGCAGGAGAAATTATGTATTAGCATTAATTACGTCTTCGGCGGCCATCGCTGCATGGAGATAGTAAAAAACAAAGTAAAAGTACAGCAAAGCCAGACAGAATAGTGATTTCAGAGCAAAAAAATACTTAAATCAAAAACACTTTCCAAGCTAATTCACTTAAACAAAGAAGAAATAGTTCAATGTACGGCACATTGAAACAGACTGCATTTTATAATTATGAATCATACTTTCGAGTTATAGTACATATTACATACTATACTTATAAGTAACTTTGTGTTACTAGGCCTTCAGGTGGCCGATGAGGTTCAATGAAATGCTTTGTGTAGTGCAATCTTTATTCTTTCTTATAATTCGTTAAATCCTGTTTATTATCAATACACGTGCAATAAGGAAAATAAAAACCTCCAAGTATCGCAAAACCGTTGCACATCACAATGCTGCGCCATTAGTTACCAGGCTATGATGCGTGCTTCGCAATAAATCTTCAAAAAACCCTTATTCAGGTTTGAAGGTAACAAAAACGATAAACGATTGCCACAGGAATAATATGCAAGACGTTGATTGTTCGGCGACGGTGAAAAAAAAGCGAACAGATGCGTGTGCGCAGGTAGGGCGCATGCAAATAGGTGCGATTTCTACAACACGCTAGATAAGGTGAAAAGATGACTATCGTACATGAGAACAATAAATCTTATATATTTAACGATTTGGCAATTGTGACTAATCAAATTAATTGCAAATTAATTTGTGACGCCAATTACTTAAGAACATATAGGTTGAACCATAACATTTTAAAAGAACACGCATTTTGAATTTAATTTTGTATTGAAACTCACTTGTCGAATATAAGTAATAATTTTGGAATCCCGGTCAACTAGTTTATTTTACCCGGGGAGCATCACCCCGGTAGGTTGGTTTGTTTCAGAAACTATTCGAGTTATATGAAGTTGATTAACTGATTCTGGTGGTGTAATGCCTACTTAACTGCTCCGGATTTCAGTCCATTTATCCATAAAAACGTATTTCCAATTCAGTGCGTATGTCGAGTCGAACATTTAATCGATATGTAGTTTAACTACTGCTTATTATACTAACTGTTCCTGCCTTGCTCTCTCCGATGTCATTTGAATACAGATATGGATTTAGGTACGGTTCAAGCGGGTCGCTTACGGTAGTGCTTTTTCTATGCGAGTCAACGGCTGACATGATACTAAGTAGATCCATTATTTTTCACATGGCGAAACAACTTCTGCATTTCTCATTTATCGTATCGAAAGAAAATGTATTCTGAGGCGACATACAAAGCCTAAGTGAAAAATATTTAAGCGTAACAGAATACGTAAAGGATGAAGTTTACATCTGATCACAAACATAAGTAGAGTCTTATCGGAAGTTGGTAGTTACTACCTCGAAGGAGTAAGCAGGAATGCCTCGAAGGCCGGCAAGTGTGTTGCCGTGAACCGCATCACGCTAGATAGCTTTAGACGTGGTAAGAAACGATAGCAGGTTTTCCCCCTGCAAAATGACTACGAAGCATTTATCTTCATAACGATATCAAGTACATGAAATGCTCAGATAAAGCTTGTTATTTCAATCGCTTTTTTGTCTTCTCCATGCCTAGTTCTTAGAAATACAGCTAATAATTTACATCTAAGATCAGATTATTCGTACGATTATAATTGTGCTTAGAGTCCATGTCAGCAATTTATTTAAGCTGGCTAGATTCAAAATCAAAATGGGTATTTTCACGGTGCTCAAGAGCCGAACCGTAAAGTTTTTAATGGCGCGATGTGGTGTGTTTAATTCTGTAATGATGAGCGGTCACAAGATAAATGGCCCGCCCCGTTCTCGCCGTTTTTAATATTTGCAAGCATTTCATTAAGATCGTTGATGAGTTTACGAGTTTATTGGAGGGTTATAAAGCGATAACTCGACATGGAACACGAAAATGAAGAATTTTATCTTGGGAAATGAGGCTGCGCGTACGAATTGCACGGAAACATGCAAAAAATATTTAAATCCGTTCAGCGGTGCCGACGAGAGGACGCGGTAAGTAACAGTATTAGCAGCAGATTAGAACAACTATGTAAAATTAATCTTAATACCAAATATGAGGATTTTTACTGATGTTATCGTGCACTACACAGCATATATTATTATAAAATAAATTTTAGAATAGTTAAGCTTATACGGCTATTCTAAAGATCAACAAACTTTACTATTTTTTTTTTCATTTGAGTCTCAATCTATTAAAGTAAACCCATGGTTTTTGGGTTGAAATAGCAGCGTTTACGTCTAGCACTGCTATGTTCTGGTGTATAGCATGTGGTAAGGATTTCACGAGGCAGAGCATTTCAAACTTAATAATAAAAGTCAGTGATGCATTTGTAGCTGTTTCAGCTAGTAGTTGAAACTGGATAGACAGCAACTTCTTATAATGTTTCATTAAAAATCTATAGCAATAATTACTAATCGATACAAATTGACACACTGCAATTTGCATTTTCTACCATTGTGTGGAATTTTATGATATTCTCATGACAAGACTATATGGAGTTAGTTATCCGGAAGCGATCTAGATCCAGCAGCAGTACGACAGGAAGTATTACAACCGCTACTACATTGTAGTGTGCGTGTAGGGGCCAGAATTATGGGCCATATTAGAGCCATCAAACAATTACACGCATTACATACATCACATCACTCACCGCTAACTAGAAAGCGATATGCGATGAAACACATATTGTACTATGCAGAAAAAACGAAGAAATATCTATATTGGTACATCAAAAGTCATTGCTATAATCATAAAAGAAATAGCAAAAAAACTTGCCTTTCTGGATGTTACGGTGACCATCGCTGTACATAATAAACCTTTTACTTCAGCGCATAATAGATATAAGTTAACCAGATGTCGATTAAAGTTCATTTATACTTTGAGCATCAAGTTAGAAAAGCTACGATAATTCTTATCACTTCCTTCAAACCACCCAATAGTAACTCTACACAAATTCACTGCTGCAGAAATAGAAGGTAAGATAGTAGGAAATATTTGTTCGGTTTAATACTAATTGCTTCTGTAACTACAGCTAATAGCCGGCAGCTCGTGGGGCAGCGGGCTGCAGCAAAACGCAACAGATATTAACCTTGATCCTACATCGTTAGCACACTTTACGACGTTTGCACAGCGCCACACACTTTATTGTACTCATGCTAATTACAGTACGTATAATGAACATTTAATATTATTGAATAAATTACTGCATAATAATAATATAATGAGTCTTCCCAAGAAAATCGATGTGCATGTTGTGGTATGTTTAATTTTACGCATATTGTAATTCTTTTAAATAAGTTTATTGAGTTTATATTGCGTCACCCTTTTGAAACATTAATGACTTCACATTCGGATATATCAATATTGTCGTAACTGGTATCCAATTTAAAATAGTATTTTTTTCAGTTAAGGATTAATGCTATCTTTAAAAGTATAATGGTCGATTGGTCCACGAAGTTAGATCGACGTGCACTAGCAACTACTTAATGTAATTATTAAAAACAAATTATACGTCAATTATCTACTTGAAATTCAAATGGATATTTGAAGATCAAACTAATTCGTTATAAATATTTTTTGTGGACATTTAAAAGTAATGATGATCAAGTAATTACACTCTGATCAATATTATGGAAAACTCTAAAGCGTATCTATAAGTTATCAATGATTCTTCATTTCTTTATTTATAATATTCACATGACTTCCTCCTTTAATATGACTTTAGTTTAACATGACTTCCTCCTTATAACCGGAGGTGTATGCTCTTGCGAATGAGGCCGAAGCATAAATCTAGCTAAGGCTATATCCAGACTTGATTCAATAATACCAGGTAAAGTACTAGACAAAACTTGCAAAAAGGTGCCGGTTTAAACTGTGCGGCCGTCTCGCTCACTCGCTTAGTCAGCGGCTTTTTGCCGACCACAAAATTACCAAAATATTAAATGATAGTTTTTGCTCACGTTACAGCTGTTCATGTTTTTGTTTAGACATCATTGAATCAGTGTCATTTGCTTCAAAGCGAGTGAACGTTCGGTTTGGCTCGTGTAAGGCGACTTCTACACTATCCATAGGCAACCACGTCAGTGTACGTACGAACTACGAACGATTGCCCAGGTTTAATTTCAACGAAACACTTTATGTTTGACTTTACATCGTGACTTTTTAAATCGGGTTGTAACCGTGTGCGAATATATGTAATTCAACGTCGGGTGGTGCATATGGAGCGTCGAGCAATAAATATTTGATCCAACAATATAATGATCGGCAATGCAATTCAATTAGATTGTACACATTATTGGGCAATTACCGCGCGGCCTCCGGCGCTTGCGGCAACGCTACTTGAGGACTCAATTGGCGGCCAGACGCCCGAACTGACGCTACGATGAAGTTGTCTAACTCCAAATAGCCTCTAATGATCAAAGTTCATTTGTCATCGTTCGTACGCATGGATATGTATGTATTTTGGCGTGTCTAGACATGATATCAATTAAAGAATCTTGGAAAATGTTTTTAAACTATATCATAGAGCAGATGCTTTAGAGACGCTCAGATGAGCATCTCTATCTATTTTTGGCAGCTCGAGAAAAGAAAAGACTTGGCTGAGAAACAAAATTGATGAGAAATAATAACCATTGTAATAATAAACAATGCCTAACAATTGACGGAGTGATATAAAACGAAACTTGTTGAATCAATTTCGTTATCACCTCACGACTCGACTGCGCTACTTGCAAACTATTGTGGTAATATTTCGGTTATGCAAAGTGCATTGCGGGCACGACCAAGCTTTAAGTTTCCCGTTTCTGAGTAGTATTGGCCAAACCTTTCACAATTTTTTATTTCTCACTACAATTAAACTTAACTTCCTTTAAATATCATTAGCTATTTAAAACGTTTTATTATCAGCCTTTTGCCTCCAGTTTCGCCCACGTGGGCTTCATTAACCTACGCTAAGGGAATTTTATGTGGTTTTTTTTTTATAGTATGGAAGTAGCAAACGAGCATGCAGCCCACGTGATGGTAAGTGGCCACTGCCGCC